>CM067220.1:33756149-33993929 GCA_034190945.1 Octodonta nipae
TCTGATTTAGGATTGGAGGCAATGTAGTTTCGTTTCTTATTCTTAAATCAATGTATTTTTGTACCCCAAATAATCAGATTATTCATAGCAAACCAAAAATACAAATAGGAAGACATAAAAGATCAAAGGTACTTGAATGAATTAAACAAATGTGTTGTCTCGCCATCAGGTTAATTCCTACCTGTAGCTAATAACTTAGTAAAATTCCATAGATGGACGATTCACATTTAAAATTACTGGTTAATGCCATAAAAATATATAGATTTTTTTGTTAAAAAGTTTTTATTGATAATAAATATATAAATAAACTACTTCAATATACCTACTTATGAGAGAAATTCAACGTACTTTTTACTGAGTATCTTATTGGCAAAACTACATTACTAGTGTACAAACCGCATAATGAATGAATTAATTGAGAAAAAATATTTTGTGAGTTAATCCAGCACTGAAAAATTTAGTTTCCTCAAGTTCTGTTTTTTTTCTTAGTATAGGAACTTACAATCTTATTATAATTTGAAAAAAAACCCGCACAATTGGGGGGTGGTTGCACCCGTTCCAGTAATTTGAATTTAGTCGTGTAATATACCGTTGGAAAGCTCGTAAATCATAGATCATGCTGGTATTTTTCAAAATTTATAAATCATAAATTTGAAAAAACTGCATAATTGGGGGGTGGTTTGCATCCCTTCCAGTAATTTGAATGTTGTCGGGTAATATACCGTTGGAAAACTCGTAAATCGTAGATCATGCTGGTATTTTTAAAATTTATAAATCATAAAATTTAAAAAAAACTGCATAATTGGGGGGTGGTTTGCACCCCTTCCAGTAATTTGAATGTTGTTGTGTAATATATCTTTGGAAAGCTCGTAAATCGTAGATCATGCTGGTATTTTTCAAAATTTATAAATCATAAAATTTGAAAAAATTGCATAATTGGGGGGTGGTTTGCACCCCTTCCATTAATTTGATGTTGTTGTGTAATATACCGTTGGAAAGCTCGTAAATCGTAGATCATGCTGGTATTTTTCAAAATTTAATAATCAAAAAATTTGAAAAAACTGCATAATTTGGGGGTGGTTTGCATCCCTTCCAGTAATTTGAATGCAGTCGTGTAATATACCGTTAGAAAGCTCGTAAATCGTAGATCATGCTGGTATTTTTGAAAATTTATAAATCATAAAATTTGAAAAAACTGCATAATTGGGGGCTGGTTTGCACCCCTTCCATTAATTTGAATGTTGTTGTGTAATATACCGTTGGAAAGCTCGTAAATCGTAGATCATGCTGGTATTTTTCAAAATTTAATAATCATAAAATTTGAAAAAACTGCATAATTGGAGGGTGGTTTGCATCCCTTCCAGTAACTTGAATGTTGTCGTGTAATATACCGTTGGAAAGCTCGTAAATCGTAGATCATGCTGGTATTTTTTAAAATTTATAAATCATAAAATTTGAAAAAACTGCATAATTGGGGGGTGGTTTGCATCCCTTCCAGTAACTTGAATGTTGTCGTGTAATATACCGTTGGAAAGCTCGTAAATCGTAGATCATGCTGGTATTTTTTAAAATTTATAAATCATAAAATTTGAAAAAACTGCATAATTGGAGGGTGGTTTGCATCACTTCCAGTAACTTGAATGTTGTCGTGTAATATACCGTTGGAAAGCTCGTAAATCGTAGATCATGCTGGTATTTTTTAAAATTTATAAATCATAAAATTTAAAAAAACTGCATAATTGGAGGGCAAAATATCACTACAAATCATTCTTAATTTGATGGCACAGGCAGTATCCTGATAGTATTTTTGCACGAGAAAATCTCTATTGATTGGTCTATACAGGTGTGAAAATTGCTGTATATACTCTACTCCCCAAATAAATAAAAACGCGTTTAATCATTTTACAAAAAAACCAATTATCTGATGAGGGACAGGTTGGGGAATGTTTTTAAAAAATATATCATTTTCGGGAATCTAAAATATTAGAGCCACGAGAACTAACAAGATGATTCCTTTCTTTAAGTGAAGTAGGATATGAATGGTCATTTTGCGAAAATCGGAATATTAAATGGGGGTTACTATTCTTTTACGGAGAATTCAATATATTCGAAGTAGAAAGTAATACGGGTGTAAATGTTGATATATACAGTCTTCTAAAATAAATAGAAGTGGGTTTTTTATTTTGTGAAAATTAATATATTAAATGGGGAAATGGGGATCACTATTTTATTTACAGAGAATTCAATATATTCAATATAGTGAGTAATACGGGTGGAAATCTTGATACATAGAGTGTTCTAAAAAAATCAATTATTAGAGATTGATGTGACATTTTGCGAAAATTCTATTATTGAGTAGAGTGATGGGTTTTAGTAATTTTTAGGGAACAAATAATGATGCAAGTATGGGAGTTGAAATGACTAGAGCTGAAGTTAATCACATACTATAAATCATATACCCGATAAGTGTCAGGAAGGGTATTCATTGGATAAGATTTGACTATATTCTTAAATTGAATGTATACATGATTCGTCATTTTCCCAATATTGAATTTATAAAAGGGATGGAAACTGAACATTTTGATACTCCAACATTTAGGTTACACACTTAATCTTTTAATTATTTGTCTATATAACATTAAACATGAACTGTATTCTAACACAAACATAATCACTGAATACAATTGATTTGTTTATACAATTTTGTTTTCCTGTATTAATATTAATTTATGATATAACAAAGTCTGCTATCATCAATCAATGTTATATTTCGTTTTTTATTTCAACATATTTCTCATAACTATAAAATCAAAAATATATCCAACCCATTCGAATTCTTAGGATATTGTTGGTAAATTTCCTCTAAGATGTTATCCAAAAACATGTTTATATAACCTCAGATATTTGTAAGTTGTTTTTTGTTTTTATTTTTTATATTGTGGTGTAATAACATTATAATTTATATGTGATTGAAAAAGGATTAAATAAAATCCGGAAGCAATCATAAGTATAAAGATTACACTTACTCAAATTTGTCCCCATAGTCGACATACCAGTGACAACAGAAAAATAAATAATTGTGAACTCCGTAAGAAAAGTAGACTCGTCCCATGGCTGCATGAACCATCCAATCTATGATAACGTATAAATCTATGATAGTGACATGAATCGACACGCAGCCTAAGCGACAAGATGTCATTAATGACGGCTTCAACCAGGGGCGTAGCCACGGTCGGACAGGGTGGTGCACCTCATGCACGATCTCTTGTAGTTCCAGCCAATACTCAATAAAACACAAATTTGAAAAATAAAAGATGACATAATTTTTGTTTGCATTAATCTGGATACCACCGTGTACTAGAGTCTAGTATAAAGCAGTTTGGGTGCTTACTTTTAACATTTTTTTGCCCCACCCTAAATTAAAACTAGGCTACGCTCTTTGGGTTCAACAATCAATTATGTTCAAGTTCTTGTTTATATAATAAAATAATAAGGTTTCATACAAAATTTATATTTTTTTGTCAAAAACTAGTAATCAATTTGAAAAAATGACATGAATATTTATTATACAATTTTTAGTGATGTGGTATAATTAGATGCATTTTATAATTCTAATTACTTCTGTTTGATAAGAATTTTAGATATTTTTATAAATACGAGTAAGAAACTTTATTTTAAGGAAAATTCATATTTGCTGACAAACCTCGTATACAGTTGAACAAGTGACATGTAATGATTACAGTATGCGTTTCTGACCATGTAAATCTTTTTTATGAAGAATAATTTTTTCTCTAAATACAATTCAAAAGAACGTTTTCCGTTTTAATCCAACTTATGAAGTCATACTGTATATAGAGACCAACTGAGAAGTCTTAAAGATGATTAAATGACAATTATTTTGAATCAATTCCAATCTATATTCAATTTATTACAATTTTTAGTGATACAGCATAATTGGTTGCAGTTTTCAATTCTAATAATCTTTGATTACGAGTTAAAAAAAATGTACGTCACAATTAAACAAAATTGATAAATAGTTGGAAAAGCTACATAAATACTTATTAGACATTTTTTAGTGCAATGTCATAATTAGATGCAGTTTTTATTTCTAATTACTTCTATTTGATAACAATTTTAGATATTAACAAAAGTAAAGGTACTTCAATTTTAAGCAAAATTCCTATTTGCTGACAAACCTCGTATACAGTTAAAATAAAGTACATGTAATGATTAAAGTATACGTTTTAGACCATGCAAAATAAACAAGAACTTTTTCTCTTAATATTATTCATAAAAAAAATTCGTTTGATTTATGCGGACACACTGTATAAACAGACTAAATAAAAATCTTTACCTTGAAGTTGATTAACTGAAATTTATTTTGATTAATCCAATTTCTTTTCTATTTATTATACCCCAAGTTGCGAACAGAAACATTTCCATCTTTCTAACATCAGCACCTCCACCAAAGCTTACTATATAAGAAAGTCGGTAAAACAGTTTATGCCGATTTTCTAAAAAACGATACAAGCTATGTCCTTGAAAAAAATATGGGACCACTTTGTGATCCCTAGAACAGGATGCAGTCAAAATGATCGAAATTCCAAGAGTCTTTTTCGAGTAATCGCTGAACAAACATAAAAAACCATAGATACAAATGAATTGAAAACCTCCGTATTTTTGAAGTCGGTTAAAAACAATAAAATGGTTAAGGAAATAGCACAGACTTTTATGAAACATTACCAAAATAATGGAAGAATAAAAAAATTATAGCTTTGAAATGTCTAACAAATTACAACAAAGTTATGATTATTTTAACCCTCACTTTATATTGGTTTTTCCAGCTGTTCTTTATGAAAAATGCTGCGATCAGAATTTACAAACACTCATTTTGAAGATTTTCTGATTCTCTATATTATTTCTATTGACGGCATTACGAGCAGATCATAACTATTTACACTATAAGAATAGAATGAACTATTTGCATTTGATGCCTTAGTATATCATTGTTCAACATTAAAACAAAAATTTTCTGAAACAGTGAGCATTACAACAAACAAAACCTACAAAAAATTAGTGAGAAGAACAGTACATATGAGGCTACTCTGATATTTAATGAATTACCAAACGAACTTAGTGCTAAATAATAAAGAATACGTAAAGAATAATAAAATCAAAAATGGGATAGAATATAAAGTAGAGTAGGCCCATTAATATAAAAATAACAAATTATTATAATAAAGAATCATCATAATATGACATAGAAACACATAATAATCTAAAGGGTTCTGTTTTTTCTTATAGGCTGCAACTGTAAGTTTTAATGTTAAGTTTAATTTTATTGTTTTGATTTAATACCAGTACCTATATACATACAGGTACCTGTGTGTACCTCTTTAGGAATTACATCACTTACATTCTATCGTATTGTGATGGGAATTCATCCGATATTTGATGAAGTTCTCCAAGAATTCTAGAGTCCATAAAGGAAATCTCTCGGCGGCACTTTGACCTTCTGGAGACTTCCGAGAAGAAATATATAACTACGGAGAGCTGAAGGAAGGATTCACTCAGTATTCAGTCGCAGTGTAGTAAACAGAAGTGATCAAGATAAATTGTAAATAGTTGTGTGAGCACAAAATTAGTGGAAATAAATTAGAGTAAGTTGGAATGTGTTTTTAAATAAATCCAAGAACTGATTGTGAAAATAAAAACATTAGAGTATTGCAATAATGGTAAATAAATAAATATTTTATTTAAAAAAATAGAAGATACAATGTTTTTAGGTAAAAATTAAATTAGTGTATATATGATTATTAGATAGCTATATATTTATCGTTCTATTAGGGACCAACTTAAAAAAAATGCAGAAAAATATTTCTTGTTTTAGTAAGTTACTTTTGGTTTATAAGGATGTTCTTTGGAACTTATTAATTTTACAATAGTTAGGTGAAACAGAAATAATAGATTATTTTGAAAATCCACAGAATCGCAAAACACATTATTGGCTTACAGAGCTTAATTGTTACGTAAATTTCGAAGATTGACCCTATCACTTTATTATGATACGCGACATATCTGGTGAGCTTTTTGCTCCAATCAGGAAACTTTTTAGAGTTCAACCTACACTGCTACAGTACTCTACCAACTAAAATCTCACAATCTCACAATTAATAAAATTTCAAGCATAAATTTTCGACAATAGTAAACCAGAATTTTTTGATTTGCATTACATGACAAGGACGGAGAAACTACAAGTCCTATGGAAAAATGTTGAATGGAAATGATGTAGGTAATGAAAAGATCTATAACTTTCCTGTTTACACTTTTTTCACTTCAAAATTTATGTGAAAAATTCAAGAAACCACGTTTTTGGTTTTTTTTATTTTTATCTTTTACAAAAAATTTTCTTTACGAAATTTGGTGAAAACTTACCATTTATGTCCTAAACACACTGTAATTTTTTTGATTTAAAATGTTTATTTTTTCACTTTATTTTGACTTTTGAATAGAAATCAATAGAAAATTCTCGTCAAAATATCTGCTTTGTTAAAAATGTCGGTTGGCTTTTTGTTCGTTTGAATCTCTACTTTCTGATTGTGTAAAAACTATATACATTACTATAGTAAATGTTCTCAGAAAATGCAAAGAAACCAAAACTCTATTCCGAATTTTTATCATTATTTACAATTTTGAGTTATTTATTATAATGTTTACTTTAATAATAAATAAGAAAATAAAGTTAATATTTAATAAGACATCTACAATATAGAATCTTTTTTTAAATTATATGCCTAGATGTGGGGAAGAGCTAGACGGGTCTGGACCTTAGTATTTAATTTTCCGACTTTTTTAAAATAGCTGATATTTTGACGTGAGAATTTCCGATTGAAAATTAGGGTATTTTTTCGATATTAACTCAAAATGAAGTGAAAAAATAAATAATTCAAATCAAAAAATTACGGTGTGTTTGGGGCATAAAAAGGTATGCTTTCAGCAAATCTCGTGAAGATTTTTTTTTTGTAAAAAATAAAAAACCAAAAACTTGTTTTTTGAATTTTTCACATAAAATTTGAGGTTATGTGAAAAAAGTGTAAACACAAAAGTTGTAGATCTTTTATTACCTACAACTACACCCAGTCCCACTTCCCGATCTCAGATCGACCGTAAATTATTTTTCCTTCTATAGTTGTTGCATTTTCATACTTTTACATTGGGTTTCATCCTACTATTTTTTTTTGTTTAAAAATTATCGACCCTGGTCTATTGATATATTGCTTGTCAAAAAATTTTGACTAGCTTACGACCACTTAATAACGTTTTATTGCTCGTCTAGCAACATTTTTCCATCCCATATCCAGATCAATTGAAGGAGTTCCTCGTTGTTTACTATCATACAGCTGGATTCCTTAAGTTTACTCTTTTTTAATTTTCTATGGCTGCCAGAGCTGCTTAATAAATGGTTGGATAAATTTGGTTTCCCACATGCCTTCTGGACATGTTATAATGGTCTTCCTTTTCTTTACTTATGAAGATCTTGAAGTTTCAGCGATATATGTATGATCACAATACCAACCCATACTGTACACAATTTTTCAAAATTTTAGGTTTTAGAAGGAATTTTTAGTGAGATAACTGGTATGGTAGGCTGCCATTAGCGGGAGAATTACTGAACAATAAAATATTTATTGTAGCATATTAAATACTCAACACTGATAATCAAGTTTGAGTATATAAACAGCTCACAGCCCCGCGCTTGTGTTTGCTGCTTATCTTCACATACTCGTAGTTCTCACGTTAACCTACTTTGCAGAAATAGAATCAAATTCCTTAAAGACTAGACAAAAAAAAAAGAAAATTATCAAGACAATGATAAGGAATTACCAACAGTCTTACTTAATGAGTAACTTTATCCTAATAATGGGGACTCCTATCCAACTAGTATTATCGCAATTATTTCCAGAATGACAAATCACATAATTCCATTGCTCTTCATAAGCGTTTGGCGTGTCTCACAATCAAGACATATTTCAACATAATATGGTGCTCTATTTACTGAGGTTGAAAATGAGAAACCATTCACGAAATAAACTATATTTCATAACAGTAATCGCTTTCTATATTTCAATAGCCTTCCCGGACAAGCTTTCTACTTTGTCTCGCATTGAATCATGAGAAACTTGCCTGGTGTTAAATTTACTGGAATTTAGGAAACAGTGAGATTCCATAAGATGTGTTCGTTAAAAATGACCATATTTCAAATAAAAACACTTATCGAATATGTATCTGTAAACTACACATCTAATACAGACATCGGTAGATAAAATTGAAATATATACTTATGACAAATAGTTCTGTTTTTTTTTGTAGGACTGGGATCTAAACAATATCTGTTAATTTATTTATAAACAATTGAGGTTTCAAAACGGCATCTTTTTAGTTTTTTTATAACTTTGTGGCTATCGGCTACTGAAAAAAATCTTCATAATAGTTGTTCAGAATAAAATAAAATAAAAGCTGACATAATTAGATTTTTAATAATTTATATTTAACAAAGAACCGACTTCAACTGGCGTAAACTAAAAACCGTTTAGAAACCGTGTGCAAACAATATCAATTCTATTGATTATTTTAGCGTATTCTTATCTCTACCTCTCTCTCTAATTTGCATTTGTTCTGTATTATCTACATATTTTTTAACTTTTTTATTTGTTCTCTTATTTGAACCCCTTTCTATAAGTGTAACACAATTCACACTATATTGCAATCACGTTGTATATGTTTCTGTGTATTGGTCAACCACTATAAATTATTTGTCTATCATTTTCTGAATGAGCCTGTACACCTATAATTCAACTCTACACTATGTTGCAACCGCCCTGTATAAGTATTAATCCTCTCCACCCTATTGACTGTTTTTCTACTGTTTAAATCACCTGCAATTTTACTTCGCTCCATATGTCAAGTATAAGCAACTACATATGTTCCACACTATATAACATTTTTTAACCACCCTGTATAACTATAATTCCCTCCTGTAAATGCACCTGCTTCTAACATTTTTTGAACCCTCCATCCTATAACTCGAATATCCTTACTGCATATGTTTATTTAACTTTTTTTAAGTTTTTTGATGCACTCTGTAAAACTATAGTTTTACTTCACTCTTATTTCAACCACCTTGTATACGCAACTACTCTTGTGCCACCCAATATAACATTTTTTGATCCACCCTGTATAACTTTAATTCTATTCCACCATATATTTCAACCATCTTATATATGGAACTGCTTATGTACTATACACAATATCAAAATCGCTCATATAACAATTTTTCTTTTCGATACACTAATGGAATATTTTGTGCGATTTCGCACGACTGGAAGTCCCGTAAAATGAAAACAGTTACAAACACCCTGTACGAGATACACTTTCATAGCATATCTTGACATTTAAGCTAAACATTTATGATAAAAATTTGACATTTACATTGTTGTTTCCAGTTTTTTGAACATATCTTTCCGATTTTCAGAAAAACGGATTGTTTTTCGTTATAGGAAACAAGCTGGAATATGTCTGTAGAATACAATTTAAAATATTCAAATTGGTTGAGCTGTTTTAGATAAAACAACATTTTCTGGAAAACTGTAAATCGCACGTTATAGAAAATTATATGGTACCTCTCTGTAATATTCCTTAATACAATGCCGTTTAAATCATTAAAATTGCCCCAACCGTTTTTGAATAACCACCGAGCATACATAAAAAAAGCTTGCCGACGAATTGATAACCTCCTCCTTTTTGGAAGTCGGCTAAAAAGAATGAAGGGATAAGAAAAGAAACGTGCATTTAAGGATATAGAATATTATTGATTGTATACTCAAACGAAAGAAATGAATAATATCCCCCAGTTAACTTCATCATAACTTCAGTCATAAATTGAAATTAAGGAAGAATACCTGCAATTTTGAGAATGTACAAAAATAGCACTGTATAACATAGTTTCCGATTCCATGGACCCATTAAGGGATATATATTTATATATTTGATTTCAATTTAGACTTTTAAAAAATATATATATTTTATTCAAAACATAAAAATCAAAAATTAACACTTTTAAACTTGGAAAAGTAATTAAATGTAATTGAAATTAAAACTAACTGGACAAAATAAAATATTATAATGACGACCGTGGGATCGCTTCGGTTGTATTTATGATTTAAATAAAATAATAAAAGCTGAAGTCAGCGAAAAGATATTGCTTTCGCTTCTAGTTACTCGAATGAGAATATATATATATATATATATATATATATATATATATATATATATATGTGTGTGTGTGTGTGTTCTGAGAGGCTTCCGCGGTCATTACTATGATCAAGGCTAGGTTCTGGGTGAGAACCGCGTCTGAATGTATTATGTACTCGACGTTTCGACTCCTGCTTTGGAGCCATTTTCAAGAGACAAAAGTGAAAAAGAGTTTCAGAGTCTAGATCGAACTCGGGGCCTCAATCTGCCTACTCCCCAAGTCACTAGGTAACTGAACAGTAGTTAACAGTTCACCGTAACAACGCATTGAGAATGCCAAGTGAGACGTCTGCAGGATTCAAAGATGAATCAATATAACGAGCGGATGTATTCCCGGATAAATATTTCTTCATATATATATATATATATATATATATATATATATATATATACATATATATATATATTTTGTTTTTAAGTTTTCGCAGGCACTAAATGTTTTAGGTGGTTTCCTAAAAATATATATATATATATATATATATATATATATATATATATATAGTATAGCTACATTTTCAATTACATCTGACAGTTTTCTCCGAGACTCAAAGGTCTTAATGTTAAATTATATATCTATACAGAATAGCGGTATCATTTTACAACATTTTTAATAACTGTGGATCAAACGAAAATCTCGCCACATGTGTCCTTCAAAACGAAAGCATATAGTATCCATTAAAAATATGTAATTAAAATATACAAAAATTGTGCAGCATTTTGCATTTATATTTCATTTCAATATCATATAACTTTAATATATCCTCCTAAACCGACACTAAGGGAATTTCCGGGTACGCAAACAACTTTTATTTCCTTAAATAAACATCAACTGTGCATAAAAGAAATGTAATACTGTTTGTTGTGTTGTGAAATTTCGAAATGAAAGAAACAACAGCTTTCTGTATACTGTAACAAGAAGCATATTCTGCTAAGAGCAATATTTCTCTTGTCTAAAGTAAATTGCAGATGGATTCTTCCCTAAAAACAAATATACGTACAGATTTTTATCTCGGAATATGTGCGCCCCGTCGAGTAAATTATTAACAAGCATTACATTCCTTCAGGTGACATTTCATATGTAGAGGAAAATTGACCCACACGTGCACACTGAGACAAGTTGCTCGTTGACAAGCAAATAGAACAACCATGACATAAAATGAAAAGAAAACAAGTTATAATCAAAAAATAATAAAACATGACTGCTAAACACTGTATTGGAATATCTATCTAACATGCATATATACATATTTAACGCACAAAAAGTGAACCAAATAGTTATTTAGAAATAGGATAGTCTATGAAGAGAAATAATTCATGTTATCCCGTTTTAATCACTTTTTTTTTAATTTAGGCCTTAAGTTGAAAACGTCAGCCCGCTACTAGCAAAACTAAAAATTCTAATGTTTCAAGGACACAATTTTAAGAGGTACTTACTAGTATCCATGATAATTTTTATTATATTACTTTAAAACGCATACAATAAAACCCGATGTCCAGCGGCGTCCTTTAATGACACATTTCTATGTAGGGATGTAAGATAAAATTTTACAGGAACAGCTTATTTTCTGCACTTACTCCGACACCCTGTAGAATATATATATATATATTAGCCGTTACCCGCGGTTTCACCCACGTATGGAATGTATAATTCTTTGCAAAAATAAATAGCTTATGAAACATAGCTATAAATCCCAAATACATTTCATCCAAACTGCAAGTGCTTATCGGTTTAACTTAACTCTACTTCTATCTGTGCAACTGATTATGAGCTACGCTATTCACAATTTTTCCTCATATTGTCTGAAGCACAGTATAAATATATTTCTCTCCACACTTCATTTAAACCCTCCTTAAATTACAACTTTTTCTAACCTTGAATGAATCACATTGTGTAACGATAACTTGACTTCACCCTATATTTCAGGTACTCATATATGCAACTGCTCATGCTCTACTCTATATAACAAAATTTTTCACCGACATTGTATAATTATTATTCTACTCCACGCTATATTTCAACAACCTTGTATATGCAACTACTTATGCTCCAAGCAAAATAACATTTTTTCACCTCCAGTATACTTAGAATTCTAGTCCACCGTGTATTTCATCTATCCGGTAGAAGAAACAGCTTGTATATCATAACATACCTTTATAATATTTTTTAAACCGGCCTGTATATCTGCAATTATACTCTGCTGCATATTTCAACCTTCTTATAATATGTTACTTGTTGAACTTGTGAACTACTTATATAGAACAATTTTTAACCACATTATAAACTATAATTCCAGTCCATCTTATATTTCTCAAGAACCTTGTATAAACAACTGTTTCTAAATTCTTTTTCAACCCATTTCATAACTATAATAAAAGCTCAAGAAAATTCAAATACCCTAACCAAACATTTTTTTATCCACCTTGTATAAATATAATTCTATTTTATCCTTATTTCACCCACATATGCAAATACTTATGACCCTAACAGTATAACATTTTGTTAACCACCCTGTATAAATATAATTCAACTCCACCCATTTTTCAACTACCTGGTATATACAACTATTTAAGGTCCACTCAATATATCTTTTTCGAACCACCCGTATAACTTTACCCTTATTTTAACCACATTGTATATATGCAGCTACTTACGGGCCACCTAATATACCTTTTTTTTCGAGATGTTTTCAATCCATGTAATTCTACTCCTTCAAGGTCATTTCAAGGTCAAGTCGATTTTTTCAATTAAGACAACATATTTCTGACCTCGGAAATGGAAAGATCGGAAAATTTTACGTTGAAATATGTCCTTGACCATTTTTAAAACATGACCTCTGTTTGTCAGTAAAGGCCAAGTCAAAGTCAAGAACAACTTCGTTGCGTAGCTCGTCAAATATGGGTTTAAAAATTTTTTTCAAGAACTAAGGTTTAGGATTTTTTCACGGCAATGCGATCTTAGAATGGCAACGAAGTTGTTCTTGACCTTGACTTGACCTTTACTGACCACCAGAGGTCAAGTTTTAAAAATGGTCAAGGACATATTTGAACGTAAAATTTTCCGATCTTTCCATTTCCGAGGTCAGAAATCTGTTGTCCCATTTGAAAAAATCGACTTGACCTTGAAATCACCTTGAAGGTCAAGGTCAAATTCAAGATAAAATGCCGTTCCGGGACTTTTGGGACACCCTGTATAGATAACGTGAGACTGCATTCATATACTTACCTAATACATACTCAGGATGACGTTAGATGTCCTTGAAATCTACAGGTTCATTTTACTGACATTCGTCATATAAGCTGCACTTCAATTCATATCTGCGTCATTCAGGGAAGCGTACCTGACGAGAACCCCAGTTCAAAACGTTGCCTTCAATTACTTAGGCTAACACTTTTTGTCTAATAACTGACGTTTCTACGAATTATATTTGACATACTAATAGTACAGTACAGGGTATTCCAGGATCAATCAGTAAAATATATTCTTGTTATTCGGTTACACTTATCTGGATTAACTACTACTAATTCATCTTAATAACCTAGTTAAGTTAATCTAACTAATCTGACTAATCCCCATTTCACTTAATGTTCTAACTAATAATATCTTACAAATACATATAATAAATGTGAGTCGCAGATAATGTCGTCATAATATTCTTTTAACCGTTTGCATAAAACAATGTACTATAACAACAAACTCTGCATTAGATGAAGGTTTATCTGACACAATTTATACTATGAAATATAATTGGAGCGATTAGATAAAACCCTACAATATTTTACAAATTATACTTTTACTAACAGGCTATCTTAAATTTGACCAACATGTTAGTATTTACGCCTTTCTTAAAACGAATGAAAGCTCTTTGCGTTTTTCTAGTTAGGTCACTCAATAGGATAGTTTTTTCATTTGTTTTATACTTATTTAATTTATAACTTGCTCGGGACCTAATTACGTATTTCACTACATTATTTTAATTACGTTCTATTTATTATTTTAACACGAAATACTTTCCAATAGACAATAAGAGTATAAACTGCAAATGTATTACAAATTTCTCAATTTTAAACTGAACAAAGGTTGACACAACGTACGAAAGTCGACTCGTGCACAATGAAGCATTAAGAAACAATCCCGTCTCTATGGAATGAATATTCAAAGAGAACTCCAAATTCCAAACGAGTACGCTTCAGCTTTGTTCAATATTATCTCTTCAACTATTGAACCGAAAACATATTTCCTTAACAATTGTTGCAATATCTTCACGCTTCCAAACAGACCTAGACCGGGTACAGAAATAGCTAAAGCTCATAAAATATTTGGAGCGCCAAATGTAACATTTCCACGGAGACGACTTCACGTTCCGCAGCTGGTGATCTTAAAGATTTTCGTTCCTTAAACATCACCGAACAACCGAGAGAATATCCATGTCTATATAAATCTTAGAACAGTTCTCTGCAAAAATGCAAAATACCCAACAGAAAACAATATAAGAATTTAGTAAGCTATGCGATATCAAACTTTGGTTATTTATTGCAGAGTTATTGCAGTAAATTAGATTAATTTATTTAAAAACCTTTAGTTTAAAAATTGATGTGTGAATAGTAAAACCCTATTAAAAGTAGTGTTCGATTGGGAGAGTAAAATACAAGGTATTTCTTTTTATATTACACTCTTAACTAGGGGGTCTTCGAACAACGGCCGGCGGGTCAAACCCCATAGCCCACAACACCGAATGGCTCATTCTTGATATTGTTGCGGCTGGTATAGGTTGGATACAAATTCAAACAATGACGCTGTATTATTTACTTGCTTGGTAAAGCTTAATGACAAGTAGGTACAATAGGTAGGATTAATAAGTAGTAAGACTGAACTTCTGTAACGCGAACGGTGTGGGGGATCGGACCACCTGAGTATGGTAGTGGTGAACCTTCTGTACCTATCTAAGATGGAGAAAAATCTCCAACAGCGGTACGTCAAACACAGAAAACCGCCACGGTGGCCCTCGGAATGATTAAGGACGCCTACAGGGACGCTGGCATGTTCGAATGGCATAAATTGTTCCAAGCGAGGGGAGAGCTCGTCGAAACTAACCAGCCGCGCCGGTAGACAGTCTACTCTTGTGTTTGATCTGTGCAGTCTACTTCAAAGGTTGATTAAAGTGTGACCAGAATAAGTCAAGTGTAAAAACTATGCTCATCTAATTTTTTTACGGACGCACAAAAGTGAAATTTACTCAAAAGCTGGCTAATATTACAATTAACACTCATTGTAATATTGTACTCCTGATATTACTGTAGTTTTTTATAAAATATTAGTGTACATGTGCATTATAAAAAATAAAACTTTATTTACCATTATATTTATACGAAAATGATATAAAATGTTAAAACAAGAATATCATAAAAAAAGTTTAAAAACATTAGGACAGGATTTTCATTTTTTATGTGTTAATGTTCTGACAATTGTAAAAGTGGAAAAAAGTGCAATAACTCTTTCGTAGTTCGTTTTGCTTGAAAATTTACAGGCCAAACCCTCACGATATTTCCTACTTTCTTTGTTCTTACGTTCTTGACCCTCTGCGGATACATGGCCTATGGGAAATACTGATTCTGTATTATAATGTCCATGAATTAATTTTCTGTAAATGGTATGTATTAAGAATTTTTCAACACTTATTTTTAGTGGCAGAGGTAGCCGTGGGGGTCCTAGACGACGAAGAAGTAGTGGTAGACGACGTAGTCATGGAAAGGAAGACCAGAAGAACACATCAAAATTATCCATATTCTGTACATTCGATTCCTTAACGATGTTTAAGCGGATCTACAAACATGTTCAGTTTAGATGTAAATTCATATTGTACTCTATTTTCCAATTCTACTTTAGAGTTATCTTCCGTTCCTCTGGCTTACCTCTTGTAGAGTTTCAGTTTGTACAAGTTTAACTTCCAGATAAAATCTCATTCAGCAATGGGGTGATGACAGACCTAGTAGTAATCGCTGTTCATCTTTAATTGGTTTACTCAAACAGTAGTTTGTTATGTAATTGCGTTTATTGCTTTCCCCTGTTCCATCATCATAACTAAATGGTGTTTAATTAGTACATTTTTCTCATAGATTACCCCGTTTCTGCTTATTAGTCTTTTCACGTAAAACTTGTCACTTTATAGGTCTGCAATAACGCGTTGATAAAGTTCCTTGATTTGGCCAGATTATTTCATGGGTATCAAGGGGATTTCCACACATTATTTGTACAGGTACAGGTGTGATATAATTTGAAATTAGTCTTCACACTTTGTTATTTTCGTAACTTTTTTAACTAAACATTGAAATCGAGCCTCGTGGTTATTAAATTACTCGCTAAATAAAAACTCAATAAGTTCCTTCCGCTAAATGAAATTCGATGCTGGGAACTGCCTAAAAACTGATTATGAATATTTTTACATCTCCTATACCTTGTTAAATTTTGTAACATTGTGTACTCTGTACTCGCCAAATAGACAAAGATAGCTGATGTGATTTAAAAAAAATATAAGAAAATAGTCCATATACAATCTCTGACTAATATTATTGTATGTCTAAGTACTTCTTGGGAAATACACCACAGTTTAAAGAAAATTGCTATATATTTCAAAACGTTTCGGGGTCTAGGTCAGAAATAATATTATTGTGTAGGTACTGAGATAACAAGAGTCAAACTTTTTACTTTTGATTAATAAGTGGCGCCACATGTTTTGTTGCTAATTTAAGGTCCTACTTTTTAATCAGAGTAACTTCAATTTATCAATTTTAGCCATAAATTATGTAAATTTTACCCATGGACGCAGTGGTGTAGTTCACAGAAAATTCGTATCCCTGTATTATTCAAAAAGACAACGCGCCGAAGGACGCCGCTCTGCTGTAGAGAAAATTTCTGGTCATACACACGATAGCCATGTTGCCTCCCTCAAGGAAAACCGATACAGCTCCTTAGAAGACGTCCAAGGAGCCGTGACGACATCTCTGAACTGGATCCCGGGAAGTGATGTACAAAAGGCGTACGCGCAGTGGAAATGGCATTATACATATTGTGTGGAAGCACAATGGTGCTATATTGAAGACTACTAAGGATAGGTAGTTATAAAAAAACTTAATTGGGACCTACTACTTACTGATCCTACCCTGTATTTTACTAGTGAATATCCCGCAGTTTTCAAACATACTAATATGATTTATGTAATGGCAATTTCCTACACACAATAGAATGTAGTTGTGGACCAAGTTTACTTGTAGCGATTATTAAAACCGATAAGATCTCTCGTATATAAAGATAGTTTTGATTTCAATATGCTCTTTGAGATAGTTTCGCTCGTTTTGTAGTGAGTGTAATACATCAGAACGAGTTTGAGCCAATGAGGTTTTTCGCGATGTTTTATTGTTATTACCAGGGTCGGCTGTCCCTTAAGAGCACTCATGCGCTGAACCACCAAATTTAATAAGCTTTTAATAAGGTTAAAAAAACAATTTAAGCTCTGATCCAAACTTGTATTAAGACTTATATTCACTTGAACGAATATTTCACCGTGCACTTCGGCTACCGCACGGTGAAACTTATACAGCTTCTATGAGATACGATATAACACGCGTGAGATAGAAGATAGTTAATGCAAACTATATGGAGTAATGGGCTGATTCTCGTACACCGCACGGAGACACCAGACTGTGCTGATATTGACCGGACGTATCCGAACGTTTCAATAATTAAAATTTTGGTTTACTGGATTTAATTAATGGTTGCTTTGTTTTTGTCCTCGTAGTCTATGAAAGAATATTTAATAAACAGAGTGTGTGTGTTTACATAACTGTGAAAATGAGTATCAACTATAACATTGACTATATTAAAAACAATAATAAATCGTTTCAAAACAAATTAGACATAAAATTGGCTGGTCCACCTAGGCCATATCTTAATTGAAATCAATATGCAAAATGAAAAATAAGTTTTAAATGTGAAATTTATAATAAAAAGAAATGGTTGTGTGGTTGTTATCCCATCAATACATATATTTCCTAAGTGATTTACCTCCGATATAATCAAAAATATTAAAAAAGGCTAGGTTACATAAGAAATTTAAGAAGTCTCATAATATTACTCATTTCGAAGAATTCAAACATTTAAGAGCAGTGATGAAAAAAAAATTACCATATATAAGGAATATATTGTAAGTATGCGGTCTTTGATACGAGTTGACTCGAAAGAATTCTGGTCGTTTATATGTGATAAAAAGGGTATATCTAGAATTCCTGGCAACATCACATTTAATAATGGGATTCTTACGGATCCGCAGGAAATTGTTAATGCTTTTGCTGATTTCTTTCAGAGTGCGTTTGGGCAGTCCAGTCTAAACATTAACTCTATTGGCCCATCACGCACGTAAATTTGGAATTACCAACTATTTCCGAGCTAACTGTGTTTCAGTCTATGAAGAAGCTGAAAAATAAGTTTACATCTGGAAATGACGGTGTTCCGTCTTTTCTTATTAAAGATTGTGCTGGAGGTCTGGATGTTCCTCTCAGTATCGTATACAACCTATCATTAAGATCCTTAACGTTTCCCTCTACTTGGAAATCAGCCAAAATATGTCCGGTATTTAAATCCGGAGACAAATCTGGTATCGAGAACTATAGGCCAATATCTATATCGTCGAACTTTTTCAAGGTTTTTGAGATGATTTTGTACGATCACATTTATCCTTATATATGTCATCAAATTTCTGATTCGCAGCACGAATTTCTGAAGAAAAGATCGACTGTTCCCAACCTCACTATTATAACTCAGTACCTGGCGGAATGACTAGATAATAAAAGTCAAATGGATGTTATTTACACCGACTTTGCAAAGGCCTTTGATAAATTGGATCACGGCATTCTACTTGGTAATTGATTAAATTTGGATTCGGTAGTCAACTCATTACTTTTTAAATTCTTATTTCTTATCTGTTTTCTATAATGGATTTAAATCAAACCAATACGTTGCTACATCAGGGGTTCCTCAGGGGTCAAATCTGGGACCTCTGCTGTTTCTTCTTTTCATTGATGACTTAACAAGTAGGCTAAAGTGTAACAATTTATTATATGCTGACAATTTAAAAATCTTTGTTGAGATTACAGGTATTGTTGATTACTATTTTCTACAAGAGAATCTTAATGTTGTTAGTGACTGGTGCTTGCAGAGTAATCTACATTTGAATGTGTCTAAGTGCAAAATAATGTCTTTTACCAAGAAGAAAGCTTGTCTAGATTTTAATTATTTGGTAAGAGATGATTGCCTTTCACGCGCAACTTTAATTAAGGATTCTGGTGTGTGGTTGATACTAGGTTGAATTTTTACGAACAAATTTACCTTCAAATTGCAAAAGCTAGTAAATTATATGGCTTTTTGTCAGGAACTGTTAATCGTTTCGTAGTATAGATGCTCTGAAAGTACTTTTTATTCTTTCGTATGCTCCAGGCTAGAATATGCCTCGATCGTGTGGAAACCATTTTACAATTATCAGCAGTTAGCATTAGAAAGTGTAATATTTTCGCTCACTTCTCTATACAAGCTTCTGCAAAAGAAAATAGACGCAGTGAACTTGTTATCACAGCTTAATTTCAATGTACCTTCTGTTTTTCTCAGAGATCCAGTGGTTTTTAGGCATAGTCGTTACAAAACTAACTTAGGCATAAACTCTCCTGTTTTTCGTATGACACAAAACTTCAACCTCATTTGTAGGGAATGTGATATTCATGTAGCTCTTTGCCTGTTATTTTGAGTAGGGCCAACGCTTTATTTAGTTTATAATTTTTAGTTTACTTTGTAACTTTATTTTTGATATCACAGTTATCGAGTATTTGTTTATTTTTTTTGTTATTTTTTAGTACATTTGCTAGCTGTTTTTTTTAAGATTCTTTAATATTGTCCTGTTAATAGTTTTGTACTGTTGGGCAATAAAGCTTTATTTATTTATTTAATACATTATTTTGTTTGCCTTTCATTATTTATGGCGGGGAATCAATTTGAACCGAAACTGGAGTGATGGATTAAAACGTTTCTTAGAAGTACGATGTTTCAGGACTGGCTAAATGCTCTTTTTGAGCTCAGTATTGAAAAAATATATTCAATCAATGCCAGACTTTAATAAAAAGGTCATTGAAAATTTAATTTCGAAAAAAGTCGACCAATATTTTAATTAATAAGAAATAAATGCAGTATTAGAAAAGCTATGGTTTGTGTTGTTGCATCTTTGAATCCCAATATTTGACCAGTAAAGTGCACCACCAGTTTCATAACCCACCAGCCGCCACTGGTTATTACGCTTTCGAAAGTACTACTAGCGCCATTCTGTTAGAGGCATACAGTTGCAGAGTGTATGGGTAGGGAACTACTTCCTTTGACCACCAAAGAGGTTTTCCTGGTCGACGATCTTCTCCAATATCAGCAGGCCCCTTCGCAATTTGGGCCGATGAACAAGAAGCTGGAACTGCATTGATCTGATAAAGGTCGGGTTTTTTTATTAATAATTAAAATCCTTAAAATTAATCACGTTTAAAGTTTTTAACCGGAGTTAACGCAAATTTGGTAATGTAAACACTTAACTGCTTATATTCGCTGAACTTTTTCACAAACCGAATAAAATACCAAAGCCGCGAATTCCATGAACGTTACATATATCCCATACTCCTGAAAACATATTGGTTCATATTGGTTTTTAACCGACTTCAAAAAAGGCAGAAGTTTACAATTCGTATGTATAAATGTTTTTGTGTATCCAGCGATTAGTCGGAATGCGCTTAACGAATTTGGATCATCTGAATTGGATTCAGTTGAGAATCTCGAAGTTGTTCTTTTTTTTCATTTCGCTTTTGACAAATCGGAATACTTGCTCTTATACACTAACATTTGGCGAAGACGCTAGTATTAAAGAAAGCAATTGTCGCTGTTCTAATCCTGGAGAATAGTTAATTGAAACTGAATTGAAATAAAATCAAGTGTTAATTAATCAACTTCAAGACTAAGGTCTTCAATTCGTCTGTATATAGTGTGTTTTATGAAAATATTTTTCACAAAATGACTTGCAAAGTCTGAAAACTAAACTGGAATTACCACGAATCACTTTATCAATTATATGAAAGTTTTGTCAAAAAAAAAAATTAAATTTGCTTAAAAGTGAAGGACCTTTATTTTTGATATTTTCAAAAACTGTTATGAAACAAAGTTAACGAGAATTGAAAAAGCATTCAACTGAGCTACATCACTTAAAATTTTCAAATAAATAATTTGTTTAAAAATGAAAATATTTGGGGGAGGGTAGAGTATTAAACAGATATAATTGGAATTCAATCAAAACGAATGATAATTAACAGACTTCAAAAGAGATCGAGATTCTCAATTTGCTTACATATACAGTGAGTCCACATGAGTTGGAATCATATACATCACTTTCTTCATACATATTTATATTAAAAAAAATTATTCTATTCTACTCAACATAACTGTAAAAGAGGTTATTCGAAATATATAAATGACGCTTAAAAGTAAAATACCCTATTTTTGACAATAATCAAGGCTGAATATAGTAATAATAATGTATTTTTGAACAATCCTATATCGGGATACTTCATAAGGTTTTTCTTATGATTTCAATTATGACTTTAACGGGATCTCTGGAACATAAGAATTATGTGCTCTCAATTTTAGCGAATGCACTATCTTATAACAAAGTCGCCACATGAAATTCTGAAGATAACTCTAAAAATTTTCAAATTTGAAAGAAGAATTAAAATTTTCATATGATTTTTACATTTTGCTATCAGCTACCCTGTACATATCAAATTAGCGGTTTTGAAAAAAAAACGTATTTTAATTTCTTGAAACCTTATAATAAATAATATAAAATAATAAGAACTACAGAAAATGCTGCTGACATGCAGCTTAGTAAAAATTTGCCTTTCATAAATAATTTCCTACAAATGCCTCTAAATTTCCATTCAAAGAATTTAATTTACGTTGACAAGATAGCTAACCAGCAGGATCTTCATTGAGATAAACTCGAACATCAGCTGAAAAATTATACTGGAATAACAAGCACATCTTCCATGCAAAGGCAAATCTTTAACAATAAATTTAAATAGAATTCGCAGTTATGTTTGTTAGTTAAAACAACTGATCCAATTACTTTTCAGGCCTCGTTTCTCAATAAATCCATTAAAAGCAACTAGAAGATCCCACAAATAAGTGTCAGGAATCAATGTGACAGTGTGATTGGTAAAATCTTCAGCCGATTAGGAAGTCCTATCTTTTTCAAGCCAGTAAATTAACATACATTTTTAACCGAATTCCAAAAAAAGAGGAGGTTATCAATTCCTCGGCACGTGTTTCTTATATATGCTCAGTAATTATTCAAAAACGGCTGTGGAAATTTATTAAGGAATATTACAGAATAATGTGACATTTACGGTTTTCCAGAAAAACAGAAAAAATAGTAATTAAGGGACTACATGAATTTCAATGAATCTACACTATTTTCTCTAAAACGGCTCAATCAATTTGAATATTTTAAATTGTGTTCTACAAAGAGCTGTTCCAGCTTGATTTCATATAATTTTCTATAACGTAAAAAATATCGTTTTTCTAAAAATCGTCAAAAGATGTGCAAAAACCAGTAAACATCAATGTAAATGTCAAATTTGTATCACAAATATCTAGTTTAAATGTCAAGATATCGCATGAAAGCATATCCACAGGGTGTTTGTAACGGTTTCATTGTGTAGAGCTTGCAGTCGAGTGAAATGGCACAAAATATTCCAGTAGTGCAAAGAACAAAAAATTATAAGGAGAGCGATCTTTTCTTTTCAGTGGTGGGTGTGTGTGGGTGCCAACGAATTTCAAACTGCAATCAATGTGCGCAGTTGAAATATATGGCGAATTAAAAGTACATTTAGACAGGTGGGTCAAAATCTTACAAATAACTGTGATATTGGATGGCACATAAGCAGTTCAGTTCAGAGGAAAAGGACGCATCAAGAAGTTTGTGACCTTTTTAGCATTTTTCATCCGAATACACAAATATCCCGTTCAGTAGTGACGAAATCTTTGCAAAGGTACGATACAAGTGGAACAGTTAGTAATTTACCAAAAAGTGGACGGTTAAAAAGTGCAAGTAATGAAGGTGTAGCTCAAAATGTTGCTATATCTTTGGAAGAAAATCCTCACTTATCCACAACCGATCTCGCCAATTTGCATGGAATTAGCCGTCGTTCAGTAGGAAGGATATTAAGGCGAGAAAAAATATCATCCATACAAAATTCGCCTCGTTCAAGAATTCTCCGAAGACGATTTCGACAGACGTTTGCAATTTTGTGCAACGATGTGAAATGTGGTGTTTTCAGACGAGGCTACATTTTGTTTAAATGGTACGGTTAATCGACATAACTGCCGCAACTGGTCGCAAAGTAATCCTAATTGGATCAAGAGGCTCATACACAACATCTCCAAAAATTGAACGTTTGGGCCGGCATTTATAACAACCAAGGCCGTAGCCAGAGGGGGAAGGGGTTGGGGGTTCAAACCCCCCGCCCCGAAATTTTGGAATATTGGGTTTCAAGATTCAATTTTAACCAAATAATAACCTTTTTCATGAGAATAAGAGAATAAATTTTATGTTAATACATTTTTATATATCCTGGATATATATGAATACAAATACAGATTTTGCAGTACCAATAAGTCCACCACCAATAAAAAAAATTATCCAATTATCCACTAGACTATTTTCTGTGGGGTTACTTAAAGTCTAAGGTTTGTGATGACCAAATAATTTACAAGAATTAGCTGCAAGAATAGCACAAGACATACAGGGAATTACACCAGAAGTAATAGCTATTGTTATTAGAGAATTTAAAAACCGATTTGCTTATTATCAAGAAGTACACGGTGCTCAGTTTGAACATTTAATACATTAAGTTTAGTTAAGTTTCAATGTTCTGAAAATCACTTTGATTTAGTTAATAATTATGATTATGTTTTTCTTTAATGGAAAGTAGATTTTTCCTATCCTTAATTACTTTTCTGTTAATATCTCGGTAGGTATTGAAGTAAACAATATCAAACCCGATATTTTTGTATTCACAATAAAATGTTTCATAAGAAACTAAAATACTATACAGGGTGTTTCATAGCAAATTTTAAAATCGACATTACTTCCGGTAAAACAGGAAATTCAAAATTGTAAAAAATTTTGGAAACAAATAGGCAATCTACTGCAGTATCCACCTTCCAAATTTCATTTTGATATCTCTAATAATTCCAGAGATATTTGCTTGGTTCCACACATTTGCCCATCACTGTATAATCGTTGACAGAACAAAATAACAGTAAATATAGATAAATTCAAAACAGCTGCAGCTATAGTCAAAAAGATATTAATTTGGCAGTCGGTAATACAGCACCTAAGGTTTGAACTTGATTGGTCTTGAAGTTGCTGGATTTTCATTTTTTTACAAACAATGTGAGTACAAAGTTTGATAATAATCAGTTCTGTAGTTTTGCCGTGAAAGCGTAACAACCAAACTTACATTCACATTTATAATATTAATAGGGATCATCATAAAATAATAAATAGGATATTTCATGAGATATTTGGTGAATGCGCCAGTAGCAAATTTATTCATATAACCCCGATGATTCTTTCTATATGAAATTTCATCCATTTCTGAGTTGAATTCTTTCCTCACATTGAATCACCCTCGATGTCTATTAAATTCGGGTCACACCTACAGAAGATCTGAGGTAACATCCATCCAAAAAATCAGCCGAATTGATAACATCCTCCCTTTTTATAAATCGGTTAAAAAATCCAGTTGATAAAGTTTGCGTTTATTTTTCTGATTGATATGTAATACAAAAACCACTGCAAAAATATCAAATAAGAAGTAATAAGGTAGCAACTTAAAAAACAATATGCTGTGTCACTCAAATACTCTCCCGTCATAAATAATAAAATATGCTAACCGATGACACAAATAAAGCTTTTCTCAAAACGTTTTCCCGACAGGATAAAAGCAGTCATTAAAAACGCATCTTATAAGTATTTTCTTCCTAAGCAGGCATTAAAGTTTACTTTATAGTTTCAATATATTACAGTGCTCGATTCTGCTTGAACTACATTTTCCTTGAAAATGTTTATACGAGTCGACAGAAAAATCCTCTAAAGATGAAGAGTTAAATGAAATCGAATACATCCACATCAACATCATTTATTCCTTCTCAACATCTGTCACAACGCTACATGTATAAATTCGCTTTGCTGGAAAATTCAGAAAGCAATTTTTTCTCTCGTTCCTCATTGTCCCTTCGTCGTCCTGCCTTTCACGGATTTATGGGATCCCACGGGTATTCCTTCATGGAGATGAGACTTCTCTTTTCTCCTCAAGGAGTTCGTATATATAGTTTTATAGCATTTCCACAGCAAAGAAGATAGTTATATATTTTCAGTGTTTACTTGAATACCTGAATATTATTATCGTCGACAAAGTCTTGTCAACAAAGTAAAGAATCTGGGGCAACAAGTTTATGATGATACACATTTTCAAATTAGGGATCTTATTTACTATGGATAAAAACACATGAAATGATGACGATCTATATTTAAAATTCTTCGTTGTAACAAAAAATAAATATATATTTTATGCATTTTTATGTCACCCTTTAAATTTCTTAAGTTAAAAAAATCTTCACAATACTACGTGAGTTTTTTAAATACTTTGCTGGTGCTTGTACTAGTACTATAGAACTGCAAAAGCAAAATATTAGGTAAAGGCAATTTTCTGACCCCTTCAGAGTAGTCTCATTGCAGTCCTGTCCCAAACTTGACGAAGTAATATTTTGTTGGCAAAGAGGATACCTTTTACTTTCAACCTACGTATCCCTTCTAAAATAATAGCTGGATAGCTGGCAAATGTAATAATAACTCGACCAATTTCCATTCAAGCCTATTGTCCGAAGTACCGTGTGAACACATAAGAACAGCTCTGTCATATTTAATAAAAGGCTTAAAGTACAACTTTGAAAAATAAAAAGATAAATATTAAAGCAGCATCGAGACAACTTTCCAATGAATTGAAGAATCGTAAAAAAACACTGAAAAGCCAAAAATTTAAATGTTTATTTCGTCCAGAACTTACAAAATTAATATCTAAACATGGGATTTTGGAAAACAACTCCTGTCCACCAATGTAATATTTATAAACATTCTGATTAGTATCATAAACCTGATGGGTACAGCATTTTCAAGTTTCATAGGTAACAGAGTTCGCGTAACATGTCTTGTACCTTGTACTGTAACGGGTGAATTGCCTCCTAAAACACAGTTCTCGGATTTATATAATGTCCCGTTACATTGATATTTACTAATATTTGTATTATTTGGTAACGCATAAATAAATTACCTTTTATATTTTTCAAATCACTTTTCTAATTATATCGTTTTCTGAACTGAGTTCTACCGTCATAAAACAGTGTCTTTACCTTAATAAATAAACACGTAAGTAAATACTCCTATTTTATTCGCTTATGCAATCGTTTTTTTTCGCTTTTAATTGCTAAATCACAGTTAGTTCGTTTGGAAGGTATTCTAAGTCCAACTCTGTCCTTTGATTTGGCGCGAAAATGCCTTGACAGAAAGAACATCACGTGCTATTTTGATCTAACCTCCCTCCAAACTGGAAATATTAAATTAATAAATTTTATTGGGAAGAAGGAAACTGTCATTAATAAAATTTTATCTATGATCTAATTAGTAAAGTTTTGCTTTATTTTTTTTTTATCGAAATTATATTGTATTAGTTCCCGTATTGACCAACTATTGATTAATATTCCTGCTTTCGCGCTCAATAAAATTCGAAATTTTAACATGTCATTTCCTTTCCCCACTTTTATGATTGGACAAGTGGGATTAACGCATGTCGAAGGAAGTAGATTTCTCTCTTCTGTTTCGACCGCCAGAAAAGACGGGTATGTAGGCGAATTTCGTTCTGAGTTTAATTTTTTTATTGGGAAAATTCTTTATCTTTATCGTGAAAATATCTGCTAGAATTTGCTTAATTTATCGTTTTTCCTTATTACCGTACCTTTGATTCTAATCAAGCAGATTTATTTTCTCGTTATAGTTTGATTTATAGAATGAATTTTTTTTACAGTTTTTTATCGGCTATAGTGCATATTTTATCGTATCTATTAATAATTTTGGAAAGAAACTTTGGGTGAATCTGGTTTCAAATTCATCTTAATATCGATATACCGCGTTTTCTTGCAACGATAAATAGTTGGTGGCTTAATTGCGTAGTTCATTAATTTTTTTTGTAATTTTTTTTGCTTTGCATCTGCGACGTAGTTGGCATCGATAAGCAATCGTTATTTGCTAGAGTTTTCACACGTATCGTGATTAAGAAATAAAGAAAAAGGGAACAATTATTGCTGGCCTCTTTTGCATTTTTAGGTATTGGTGAATCTGGAGAGTTTGATTGACAATATCTGCCAAGGATCAGGAAAGGACAAATTGATCCACTAGACGAGGTCTCCTGTGAGCCTGAATTTAGTAGCTGACGCAGCTTCTCGACTGTAACTGGGAATGATCAAGTGAGTGACATAAAATTTCTATATATTTTTTTCTTTGCATTTCGTTCAGTATTTTATATATATTTCTATTTTATTGAATTTGATTTACATCTAGATATACCAGTAAATATATTAAATTTTATTTTTAAGTCACTCGCTGATCTTTCATTATTCATTGGCCCAGATTGGTTGCTTGTCTGCTTAGTTATAAATAAATCACATTTTAATTTCTCCTTTCTCTGAGTTTGCAGTAGAGAGCCAAGCAGGTTCTGAGCTAAAGCATTTTGCTACGCCTAGTTTCCTTTATTTTAATTGTTTAACTTGGGGAGGTGTTTATGACCAGATTGCACATCTGATTTTTTATTATATTTATGAATATAGATGCAATAATCATTTTTATCGTTTATTACCTTATCATTTTTTTTGTACCGTACATTGACATAAATTTAGAGTACTGAATTTTCCCATTATCTCGGAGGAAATTCGCTTTCATTCAGTCGTCGAACGGTTTGTCGGATTAGAAGGCACATCATTAGATCTTGAATATATTTTTTTTATACCGTTATCTTTAAACACATTATTAGCTCTCAAACGTAATTGTTTATATATCTGATTTACCGTTAAATTTTACCTATAATTAATAATTGATTTGTTATTTAAATCTAAATTAATTTGAAACTGTAACTTAGCAGTTGCAATTTACCTTAAGTCTTATCGTTATATATTTTTACCTAGAATTTGAAGCATTTCAAAATTTACTTTTATTAGTTAAAGTATTTTTCATTCATTTTTGGTAGCATTTAAATAGTTAATTTAGAGTGAAGAAGTTAGGGAAAACTAAGGTAGGGTGCCTCACCTCATACACGTGCCGAACCGATCCTATAGAGCATATATACGCCTATATTAGTCAGGGGGAAAATTCAGTATCGATACTCTAAGGACTATAACTAATTGGCCAATAAATTTTTCATGTATGCCATCAACTGGGGCTAAGAGTGCCCAGATACGTAACCACTAGCCTCATATCCAGGGAGCAGAACACTGGCAGTACTACCTGATTCGATTTGTCCTCTGGTAGGACAGTGGCAACTCCTGGCCGCCCTGAGTTATTGGAACCCCATCTGCTGGTTGGCATATAGCTCCAGGATCAGGACCTTGGACAGCAAACCCACCAACGGAAAGGCATTCCTACCGAGGATATTGTAAGGCAAGAATTTATAGATTGTTTTGGTTGTAACTTCACTCTAACAGTTTTTATATACCTCGATTGTTTAAAAGTTTGTTCTCTGTTACCAACTTAACTAATAGAAAAATTGATTAATTTGTATTTAAATAAATAAATTGTAAATTTTCGTTATCTTGTCGTTTTTCTTGTGAACTCTAAATATCGTTCCCCATTTAGTTTCATAAATATAAATATGGCCAAATATCCACGTAGAATTCTTCTCCATTTACTAATACATCAAACACCATGATGTTAAACTGATCTCAGAAAACGTGACGGTAATTCAGGAATTAGTTGACCCAACCAATTCGAAAATTTGGCTATACAAACCACATTGAATATTAGTCTGTATAGGTGGTATTTTCTGTCTTTAGTTGTGCACAGAGTGCTAACTCCTGGTTGGATCGTGTTTAATTCAATATCTTTTCCATTCAGAGGGTTGTCGGAAACGACCAGCAATTCAGATTTAAAGATTACTAGCTCTTTAACACTGAAAACGGTCATTTACTAATGAGGACATCATTCCCAATTTGCTGGTGTCTTCACATTCCCTTATTATCACTTTGGGTTCAATGGAACGCTCATCTTTATCATGTATATATAGAGGCCCTAACTAATATGTAATGTGAGTACTTGTTTTTCAATTAATTCATAACTGCTGCGCTGCCACTGCATTATTGCAGTATAATCTTAATTTAACTGATTGTTTATATGAACTAAAATTTATTTAAGTAAATAATGTTTCTAATAAATAAAATTGTTAATAGTTTTTATTACTATATAATATTACAGTGATTTCTCCAATGACTACAGCAGTTTAATTGATAAAAGTTAGAAAAAAATATACATAGTTTATATAAATATATTTTTTAAGGGGAGATATATTTTTGTAATAAACAAATAATTAAAACATGAATTTGATTATAATTATAGTATGCAGAATCTTTTTCCAAAACACTGATTCTAAACCTTCATTGTATACTTGTATATAATAATTAATTGAGCATCAAGAGATGCTCATCTTCAGCGTCCATACAAAAATTCAAAAATAAATTCAGGGGTGCCTCAGAGATTGTTCCAGTTGTGATGTTCATGTTCATCGAGCTCAAAAACCCTGGGGTGATAAATTTTGTAATGGATTTTGATAAAAAACCGTATACAACTTTGATATGAGTCATTCCAGAACAAGGTATTCCGAAATCCATAGCACTACAGCTTCATTTCATCGACTAATCTACTAACGTCGTTCATGAGATATGACACAGTCAATTTTATTGGTCAACCGAGTACATTGTTGGCTGTTTCATTGCGGTCGCCCAGACTTAGACATCTGACTATTCATTATTTGTCACATGGCAAGTCTTATGTGCAACCCTGATTAAACAGAAATAATTTCATTTTGCAAAATTTCACAGTCCTTACAATTTTTGTATTAACCATTTTTTCGTAATTTCATAACTACCGTGTCATTGTATTGGCACGCACTGTTGGACCACCCTATACATGTATACAAATTCTTCATCTCCAGGATTATGACGAAAGTTATTTAATATCCTTCTCTTATCTTTATGTGCCCTTCAATCGCACTTTCTGCTTTCTGCAGATTTGTGAAATCCCACAAAGATTGCTTCGGCAAGATAAAACATCTCCAACTTTTCTTTTCCCTCTAAATAGCCATATCATTTAGCATTATTTGCTTTAACGCTTCCACCCTATTGTCGTTAGAATAAGCCCCTTAATAGCAGACAAACAGAAACGGAGTCATATTACGGCTTGATGAAATCGAGACATTTGCATAAAATTTGTCGCACTCTGTTTTCATAGGCAGCTTTCCACCCTGTAGATTTTCGTCGCTTGATAAACCTTATAACCTCACAAACCAACTCAAACTTCGTAACTGAAATGAGAGAATACACACACACAGGAGAAGCTTGGAAAGTTATTTGTTTTAGTTTTCCATAAATTGACATAGTGAGCTTACAGTGAGTCTGGAACTAACGTCGAGACATATCCCGGGATATTTTCATGATAATAGAATAAAAGCGATGTTGAAATAAATCTTTCGTAAATCCAGACTACATTATGAGTGACATATAATGAACTTCATAATTTAATGCATATGGTAATTCTAACGCAGACTTCATAATCTGGTAATGCTCCTTGTGATTCTCGTCATATTCGAGTGATTTATATTAAAAGCAATAAAGTTATTTAACACTTAAAAACAAGTAGTTCCTTTTTTTTTAATTAACGAATCTAATAAATATAACTCAAAATCATTTAAGAGGAGCGCAACTGATGAATGTTCTCGACTAGAAACAATATATTTTCTAGAGTTCAGTAGATTCAATGATTTCGAAAATATAGAATCATAATTTCTTTTAGAGGTTCTAGTTAACCTTCGCATTCCTTACACACAGTACGATTCCCTATTTAGAGTCTCTATGAGCTAGCTTTTCTTGAAATTCTTAGATGTCGAAATTCATTTCGCGTTAAAAAAAATGCAACAGCATTAATTGGTTTTGATACGGAAGTCTTACGAAATTATAGCAAGCCCCCAGGTCCTGAAGTAATTATAAAAAAATCCTTGAGGGACTCGACTCAATAACACTATAATTTATACAAGACAGAATTAAAATCATAACCTTTGCATTAAAAGTTTGAATTCGATGACTTTTATTTACTAATAGGTATTCGCACGAGGTTTAATAATGTGTAGCAGTAACGTTTTTGAAGCGAAAGCTTTTTAACGGAGGCCCGCAATTACATATATGAAAATAGATGGGTATCTATAAATAAATAGGCAAAGGCAATAAATACGGTTAGGTACCATTTTCTCCTGTCACTCAACCGATTTGCTTTATTTTTGTTTTGTTTAGTAGCTACAGACGATCTTCAGTGCAGAATGCTAAAATTAATTTATAATATTGGTTGAATAATTAAATAATAAAATAATAAAAAACTCATTATTTACATGCATACTGTCAATGCCAAACAGTGCCGCCAGATTGCTTCTAAAGAAAATCATACGGTAGGTTGACTCCAATGTGAAAGACAAACTAAATTTAATGTACAACTAAAAGTCTTAGCCCTTCGCTAAAGTTAGCCTACATAGTCATGCTATTGAAATAGAACCAACGAAAAATTATAATACATAATAATCGCCGTTTATTGGGCGCTCGCAAGTTTGCAGTTTGCAACTTTCTTTGCATTGTAAATATGGTTTGTCAACTAAAATCAGAATTATATTGCACCTCATCAATTTATTTCTGATATCTTCTTTATTTTAACCTTCTACTTTTAATTTAGAGTCAGTTTATTTTTGTCGGGTAGCTTTCATATAAGTTTAACTAAGATTACAGAAAATTGTGAAATTATGCACAAATTCAGGATATATAGGTAGATATGACAAGACTGAATGCTTAGCCATCTGCCGGAAATTTAATTGAAATTTTAACATTTCATTACTTTTGTCGCTATTAGGTTGAAAGTTTTCAATTCAGTAAGACAAGATTTGAAAGTATTTGCAAGGTTTCAATTTCAGAGAAAAAAATTAACTACTATTAATTAACAGTATGTAATTCTATTTCTTTGTATTTTCTACATAAAACAGAAATCCTCATGGGTTCGGTACTACGTTGGTAAGTAAATTCTTTATATTGAAAATCATATTGAAAATTAATGTTTTCTGACAATGTGGGTATCTTATAGTTAATTAAATTTACATTACATGGTCCCATTGCTGCAAAGTTCTAACTATTAAAAACATCTTAAAGATGTGTTTGAACATATTAGGATTATTTATTCTAGAGTAAAATATATTTATTTACATACACATAACCTTTGAAATCGTACACTGCTGGCTTTAAAATTTACACCCTAAATGTTTAAAAAAATTAAAATCCAAAACGCTCTACACGACAACAGATACCACTGCGTAATTATATATGCGAGGTTGGTTTTCAAATGATAAACAGAGCAGTAGCTGGGTAACGCTCTTTCAGACCAAGTGATGACCATCTTTTACGATCTTTGGAGTTGCCTATAGTTCAATAGGCAAATATTTAGTGTTGTAAACTATAGATCAGTATTGATTTTTCGGACAAGTAGTAGAAAATAATATTTGTAATTTTTTGTTGTAATTATAATTCTGTCATTAATATAATATATTTTTCACAATATTCCGAAGGTGTTGTGCAACAAATCATCAATCAGCGGATAATGGCAATGTCATTAAATATTAGAGTTTTCATTGAGGTGTTTGTCATCTCTATTTTTAAAATCGGAAACGCAAACTTTTAGGTTAAAACAAATCCGCCGATAATTGGGTCGAACATATTGCATAGACATATTTATACAAAAATAATCCTACAATTATATACATAAATAAAAAAATATTTCGTGAATTATTTCTATAAATGTAATCCAAATGAAATAATAGGGATAGCAAAGGCCTGGCATACTTTTCTAATTTCGCACAACTCTATATCTTATATAGACAAAATAACGTCAATAATGTTCAACTCATAATTTTAATGAATTAGGGTCGAATTTCGACCACTGGGCGACCGTTAGTAATAATAAAATGCAATCATTTAGACTGTATTTGTTTCGACACTTCATTCTGACCGACACCACACTACCTGTACGACTCTTCGTTTATAGAAAATTAATAACTTGTAGTAAAAAAGCAATTATAACATCCCATTAATATACAATCCCTGCACACAATTTGCTTTTCTTCTTCTAATAAAGATTTCAATCCTCTGTTCATGATATTTTACATTAGAGCTTGACCTACGTCAAAACAGCACAAGGGCAAGTTGATAGAGGGTAGTGAGAAGACAATGATGACAAACTAGAACTTCGCAAAACAGATCAAGATGGTAGAGACAAGGATGACAAACTTATATGGGGATTAAACTGAAAAAGTGTCCTGATGAAAGCATTAAATAACAAGTTCAAGAAGTGACCAGAGTGATGGTGGTCTAGAAAAAGGGTATGATGTAAATTGCTAAATATTAAATCTATATATAAATGGGCAAATACAAAACGATTAGGTACCATTTTCTCCTCTGTCTCTCATCCGGTTTTCTTCATTTTTGTTTTGTTTAGTAGCTACTGACGACCTTCAGTGCAGAAGGCTAAGATTAATTTATAATATTGGTTCATACATTAAATAAAATATAATAAAAATTCATTATTTACGTCCATTATGTCAACGCCAAACAACTGAATGTGCCACCGCCGCCAGACTAAAAACATTGAGTAATTATATATAGAGGGACCAATGCTGTTGTATACTTAGAGCATGTACTTCTGGAAGTGGCATGCAAGCGTTGTTATTGTTTAGTGGTAAAGTAATCGTTGTATATTATAATTATACAGGGCGATTCCAGATATGTTAAAAATCATTTTTTTCGTGGGTGGTACATAAGCCGTTGCATATATAGGGTGTTTAAAATATAGAGTAGAATACAATTATAACTAATAAAATAATTATATAGGGAAGCCCATTAGCGGTTGAATTTACAGGGTTCTTGAAATAGAAGGTGCAGCAGAATTACGGTTATACAGGGTGGTGCAAAAAATATTATACAGAGATGCATATATAGGGTGGCTGAAATGGAAATGCAACATTTCGTAACCCATAAGCAGTTGTATATATAGGGAAGATGAAATATAATGTGAGAGGAATTATAGATATACAGGATGATGATAAAAAATGTTAGAAAAGGAAATGATTTATAGAGTAGACCACAGATATATATGATGATTGAAATATAGGTCGGAGTAGAATTATAGTTACAGAAGATAGTTAAAAATTTCATAAACAAAAAGAGTAAATACGGTGGCTCATAGGCAGTATCATATACAGAATGGTGTACCGGGTGGTTCAAAAATATTATGCGTGGTCCATGAGCAGTTGCTTATACAGGGTGGTGGAAATATATAATGAGATGGAATTATTATAATGAGGATTTTAATAAATGTTGAGTGCAATTATAGTTATACAGGAAGGTTAGAAAAAATAAATATGTAGGGTATTCCATTAGCGGTTGAATTGTTGTCATATTAAATTAAGAATTACGAATTTGAACACAAATAAAGTCCTATGAATTATATCTAAAAAACTTGAATTTCATTAATTATTTGTAGAAGCGAAATGTAAGACCGACATCTAGGATTTTCAAGGAAACTATCATACAGAGGTTCCGTTCCGTGTAATTGCTGTTCTCCCTAAAGTCCTAGGATAGAATGTCACGATAAAAATTTCAGGTTACTTAACCGGTAAGAGATATTGACGCAATTGGTCGAATTTCGACCACTGGGCGACAGCTAGTAATATTAATGTTAAGTCACCAGTTTTATCTTTTTTTCATCCAATGTATGTAAATATCTATGAGATATTCTAAAAACTTTTGGCATTCTGTTTAAAATTTACCCTATTGCTACATTAGCGCCACCATAATTCATTGCATTTTGACGGACACTTTTTTAAAAATATATATGGGATTAAAGTATATTATAACAGCTATAGCCTGGAGATGCTGTGTTATTTAAAAAATATCTACTTAAATAATGTTCCCATACTGTAATCTGTTATAATTCAAATAACCTCGTTATAATATTGTCAGAATATTAAATAGGTGAAATATGTGTGAAATATTATAATTTAACAAATTTGATATTTTAATGAAAATTTACGTCAAACGTTCCTTTGCAGTTATATCTAAATTAAGAATTAAATTACTCATTAGCATTAATAACTGAGTCGTAATAAAATATGCGCCATGCTCTCTCATGTAAGGGTCGCCGAATGATTATAGCAGCGACTCGTTGATTGATGCGTTTTATACTATGTAAAGATGATGTAAAAGATTGTCATAATAGCGTTCCAGTTACCGCATTGAACATTAAAAAATTTTAAAGATAGAATGGGTATCTCCAGGATATATTTGCAGATCTACAAAAGGGTAGTATCCCACCACGCATTGTTTTGTTAGATCTCAAAGGGATTACGCAGCGTTTTCGATAAAAGCTCCCAACTCGTTTGACTTTATCCAACAATTCCAACATTGTCAACAATATAATCGTTATATTTAGACCAATTTACACAAATCTTTGACAAACTATATACTTAAACCTTCCTCACGAATTGCTTTATCTATTGTGGAAAACCTCAGGAAAATCCGTTCAGTAGTTTTTGAGGATATCCCAACAGATAGGCAGGCAGACGGGGAGGAGAACTTTGTTTTATAATATGTAAGTAGTGATTACAAATACAGCGATATACTTTTAATGTATGGAGATCCACTTTCAATATTATGATTTTCCGGGAGACTATACATATTTCGCTTGTTTCTCGCTGCAACATGTTTGCTTTATAATACGATTTCGTTCTCTAATTAAAATTTTTTCTACCTTTTGTCATATTGAGCCGTCAGAATATCTGCAGTTCATTATGTTACACCCTGTATTCACCAGGTGTCCAAAATACCGTAAACGCACAATAAATCTTCAGCAATTCATTAACAAAAATGTTACATTAAAAAATTATAAGACTAATCCTTTGTTTTGTCGTTAATTTTATTTTCGTTAAATTTTGGCAAAAATAATTCGACTTATTCATTTAAGAACAATTTTTACAAATTCTCCAAAGTAGGTAATCCTATTGTAAAAATTTAACATCAAATTGAGTATGAAGAAGGTCTTTGATAAAGATCATGTTCAACAAAATAGGAGGATAACAAAATTATTTAAACTTTTCTTCAATGTCATAATCAAGTCACACTCACAAGCCCATTATATAGTTGAATATAATTCCCATAACTTTTGTATGTAACATTTTACTATATACAGGGTACTCCATCTCAAACGAGTCACCTTGAATATCTTGGTTATTTTCAAAACTATTGCAATAAGAAAAAACAGGTCAATTTTATTTTCGAGGGGGAAATTTTTTGAGGTGAATTGCGCTTGCGAGCATTCAACATAAACAGGCCAATTCAATGACCTTGAGATTTGAGATAGGGAAAATAGGTGTTGTCATCTATCATTTGAAAGCCCTTTTTACGGACTATACCGTCATAATAAAAATTTTTATTGCAATTCCTGTTCATGTAACAGAAAACCTAACGCACCTAGGAGTAAAACCGGATTATTAAATTAAAAGTGTTTACTGCATGGAAAAGTATTAAAAAGGATTTCTTGTTTAGTAAGCTCTTAAAACATACTGTTTCAATGCCGCACCCTGTAATAACACACAATTCAAGAAAAATATTAAATGTAAACATTCATTTATTTTACATTATTTTTTGCTGATATTTACAGCAAGTTTGTTTATCTGTTCTGACCTTTATTCGATTATTTGAAGAATTGTACATTTATCTGTCAAGTTATTACTATACTGATTTGTTAAAAATTTAAAAGATAATTATGGTATACACATTGCAAGAACGTGAGATGGTAAGTCTTTATTACCAAAAGAAAATGTGCTCGATATGCTCTTTTATTATTACATGTACAGAAATTGCAATAAATTTTTTTATTGCGATGGTATAGTCCGTAAAAAGGACTTTCAAATGATTTACGACAACACATATTTTACCTATCTCAAATCTCAAGGTCATTGAATTGGCTTGTTTATGTTGAATGAGCACAAGCACTAATTCACCACAAAAAAATTTCCCGCTCGAAACAAAAATCGACCTGTTTTTTCCTATTGCAATAGTTTTGAAAATAATCAAGATATTCAAGGCTTGTTTGAGATGGAATACCCTATATATATATAATGTAAAATAATGCCTAAACTTTTAGATATATATTGCATCCATATAAAAATTCTGATAAATTGCACAATTAAATGTTCATAAAATTGGATACTTTCGTAAATTCGTTCCTTCTACGAACGTTTTTTCGCAGTTGTCGGAGCGGCCATTAAGAATCTTCTTCCAGATAATATAAAAAAAACTTCGACGAGAATATCTCTTCACTATATTTCTCGTGCTCCTTTTTTATCATAAAAAAAATCAAGTACCGACATCAGACAATCTCACCAAACAACGAACAACAGAAAAAAATAATCAGTTCTTCCGAAAGTCGAAACCCTCTTTATTTGGAAAGCAAAGGAAAGAGGATGTATCCTCGAACTTGAATCTTTCCCATCCATCGGATCATCGGATCCAGCAAAATGGCCGCGGGCAAAAGTCGTATAACGTAGAAAAGCGAATCAGCGAATACCACAATCGGAGGATTATCCTCTCGTTATCTCCTCCTTTCTGGCGACCTTCCTAATACTTTCTGGATCGCGATTGTGCCTCTGGATGCCGATACCCGATTGCCGAAGGCAATATCTGCTTATGTGCACATGCTGCTGAGGTGTTTGCCAGACTCGTTGAAACATTGTGCGGCAAATCTATGACGCCATCAGGTAAGTGTTCGCAAATACATCAAAACACACTTAATGATATATCCACATGGCAACAAATGTATAAAGTATAACTATATTGATACATACATAAGAAAATATCATTGGTTACCAAAATAGGATTCATTAAGTTACATCGCAAACTAAGTAAACAATTATAATTAAAAAATGCGCCGAAAAGAAATAGCGAAATCATATTCCTGCTGGAAACTATGCCACAGTATTTCGAGCTTAATTCTACTTGCTCCACAAAAAAATTGATGTATTAAAGTTCAGAATTATGTTAAAATATCGAGGAGACAAGTCAACTTGTAAAATCGTTTTTCTTGGTATAACATTAATGGACTTTAGCACAGAATAATCAAACCATTCTGTGACTCTAGTATAAGCGTACTGTGTCGAATATATACATTTCTTCTTCCGTGAACTTATTTTTGAAAAAATTGGAAAAAAAGCATTATTGAGTAGATGTGCCCGTTACTTTATGTAAATTCATGATATGAAATACAAAACTGAAAATTTTAGTGTAAATCTCGAAGTGTCTATTCATTTTTTCTGTTAGAAATGCAAGATCCAAAATTTACAGGAAAATAAAATCATATGGCAAACAATTTCAAAATTGAAACGAAAATTCAAAAACAACCAAACCCATCATGTAAAATATTAATTAAAAGCATTCCTTATCAGAAATACAAATACATATTTAATATAAGTTTAAACAGCTTCAAATATACTAATGAACCTAAAATTCGGAAGACATGTATTTGTCTCACTGAACGTTTACACAAAAACCTAAGCAAAAATTCCTAAGGTTGGAAAAAGTAATTAGAAAATAATTGAAATGCATCCAGTCATCTTTCAAATGAAAAGTATCACAAGAAATAAAAATATGTTTGTTTTAATTATGAAAGTGTAGTTAAAACGATATTCATGACAATTGTACCGGGTGAAAAGCACTCTATGGTTACATGTTACATTGTCTTTATAGCATTTATAGGCCGTACTTTAATCAAATTCCCGATCTGTAGTAGACTACGTAATTTGGAAAAGACTGTTGAGGAAGTCTTTGATTATTTTTGCTGCGACATATAAGTATTTGAAAATTGTAAATGGAGAACAAAGTCCAGGCAATTTGGAAAAATTGCCCGGATTACTGGTTTTCTGTAAAGAAATTCTTGCCCACAGATATTCTGACAGAAAGAAAAGTCTAAAATATGATGATATACAGCAATCCTGTATATAAATAGTGTTTTTGACAAACAAGAAATGTTGCATCAAAGCGAAAACCTAAAAATCATCCTCCAAATACAATGAGCAGTCATTGGCAAAGAGTTGGAGATGAAACATCTCCAAACACTATTTACATACAGAAATACCGAGCAATTATTCGTAATTCCCATAACTTTGTTCTCCATTTACAATTTTCACTTATCTATTGTAGAAAAAAATTATATTTTATTTATATTTTTATATTATAATTATAATATATTCAATGTGAATAAATTCAAATTCAAGGTTTTTCATTTTACGAACTTTTTTTCCTCCAGCTTATCTGAAAACCTTTGTAATTGTGTCATTCATTTATGTGCCAATTGATATCCACTCCTGCTTCAGTTATTTATTTAGGTCTTTCCTTTTTGAGGTCTATTGAAATGTTCTTCCTGGATAGGCGTTAGTCATCTTCTATACTATTATAAAATTGTAGTTGTCTGTTTGATTGTTTGTTTGTTTGTTCGTTCGTAAGAACTACTGAACTGATTTTGCTGAATCTTTTGTTGTTACAAAACCTATAGTTCGACTTACATTGAACGAAACAATAAATCTAGCGAAAAAATTTCTAATGATGTTGGGTAACACACAATTACTCTATTTGTTTAAAACATTGTAAAGACATGTTAAGATCTACAAGCTGTTCCATATACAGGATGGTTGAAATATAGGGTGGAGTAGAATTCTGATTATAAAGGGTGGTACAAAAAAGTTATATCGTGTACCCCTTAAGTAGTTGCATATACAAGGTTGTTGAAATATAGAGTGGAGAATTATAATTATACAAGGTGGGTAAAAAAATTGAAGAAAAAAAAAGTTATATTGCATATATGGGGTACCTGAGATATGAGGCAAAGTTAAGTGTGATTCAAACAAAATTAGAAAAAAATTGTATATAAAGGGTGGTTAAATGAAGTGTGAAGAGAAATTATACTTTATACTTTGGTTCAAAAAATATGAGGAAAAATTGTGAAATTGCATAGCTCATCAGTTGCACAAATAGGATAGATGATAGTTACGTATTTCAAAAATGTTATATTCCGTGACTAATAAGCAGCAGAATATACAGAATGGTTGTAATACAGGTTGAAATAGAGATAAATATACAAGGTGATTAAAGAAAAATGTTGAACAAAATTATTATTTAGGGTGCACCATAAGCAGATACAGTTTTTGTGAAATATTATACTAGGTTGATGGATTTATACTTTTTCAGGGTGGTACAACAATTTTTATACTGGGTGGTCGATAAGTAGTTACTTATACCAGCTGGATGAAATAGAAGGGGGACTAAAATTATAGTTAAACAGGGTGCATAAGGGGGAGTAAAATTATAGTTAAACAGGGTGCATGCAATTTTTTTTTTAATTTTGTATGATAGAACTTGAGCTGTGGCATATATGCAATATCTGAAACAGGAGCCGAAATTTAAAAAATGTTATATTGGTTAACAAATAAACACCAACATAAACGGGATGGTTGCACTATAGGGTGAATACAGTTTAAAAAAATGTTGAATAAAACTGTCGTATGGGGTGGCCCATCAGCACTTGCAGTTTGTGTGAAATATATTTGGGATTGATGGATTTACAGTTATTTAGTGTGGATCAATAAAGTTTAAAAAATGTTGTTAGGACAGCCCATATGCTTAATAATCGATTTCGAATTTCAAAGAATTGTACATCCATACGCGATTGGGACCGCGGGTAAAAGATAGTAATCTACATATTCGCCGGTACATCCTGTCCATGTCTTACTTTTTGTAATAATTGAAATACTGTTAGAAATTCCAGAAGCAGTCGTCTCGCAGTTAATCGATCGTGGATGGGGTTCACACATATTCTTTTTGCTTTTTCCTTATTTCTGAATTAAAAGTTTTCCAAGTTTTTGCTAACAATTTGATTAACAAAGGTAATATTCATAGTCGAATTTTCTGATACACGCTGTTAGTTTGTTATTGTTTAAAATACACCAAGTAGGCTTTCGTTGTTTATACACCTTTGCAAAGTTTTATATAATAGTCTAAAAGGCTGTGTCCAACCTAAATGTCAATGTGATAGCTGAAATCTATTAAATACATTAAAAGCATTGCATAAACATCCTTGCTAGAAAATAAATTCGTGCGATTGTAGCGTAGAATAAATGAATATTTTTAATTTACAGGTGTTTATGTTAAATGATAAACCCAAAAAATGTAGTTTTTGAACAAATCTAATTAATTTCCGCACAAGCGGGTTAACATCGAAATCTAACAACTTTCCACAAATAAAGCTATAAATAATATCAGTATCGATGCTCCACAACTTTAATTATTGGCAGCATTCCACGGAGAAACTCATAACAACCAGCGAAGTACAAATTACGAAATTTATGTGAGTTCGGATGTGGCGGCGAGACTTGCTCGAAGAGTGCAAATTAATCGATCTATTGATTGCAATAACAGAAATCTATGAAATACGTTCCCATCAGAAACCTGCTTTAACGTAGTTTTATGATTTATCGTACTCGAATTCTAGTTCAAGGAAGAATTCACGGAAATTGCAACGTTTCCGTCTAAACATGAGTAATGTTCTGTGTATTGCATTGAGAAAATTTCGATGTATGAGCTACATCTTACCACATATTAACACTTTAAATTCCATGTGCATCCATCATATTTGGACACAGTGAGGTTTTATTGCAACCCATGTGGTCCTATTTGGCCACAAAACTTGCACACATTTGAATCGTTATATACCATCGAGAATCGCAGAAATATGCGATTTCTACTGTAAGCAGTAAGTTACGGGTTCCAGTAAACATTGCCTATCGATAGGTCGGGGATTCCTAAACATCATAAGGGCTAATAATGTGTCTCAGCGGAACGTTCAGTAGTAACTGTTTTAAGTGATATGTTGCTGTCAGTGCATTGTTTATTTTTAGTAGGGAAGTTAGTATGGCATAATGAGCAATCAGTGGGTTATAAACAATTTAAGTGAGTATGAAATTAGAAAAAATATTCAAGAAAGTGATCTTTTTGATAGTGGGAGTGAGTGTGATGATTCTATTGAATATCCTAACTATGATGATGATTCAAAGTGAAGGAGAAAGTGATAATAAATTGTCTGATTCATGTCAGAGAAAAAAGGCAACTCGTTCTGATAACATTCTACAAAAAATATATAGAATCAGAATCGCTAAGGATGCACATTGAACATCTCCAGGAGGCACAAAACAAATATCTATGAACGATGGATGTGATTTTTATAGTGAAATTCAAACTGATTTCGACGAATTGCAGACTACTGAAGCACTTCCATCAGAGTTGCGAAATCCTGTTGTCATTTGGGAAGATACCGACTGTTCTTCACTGAATAAGTTTGACATTGATGACAAGCAAGACAAATTTCCTTTTGATTTTTACTTGTTATTTTTAGAGCCAGTTATAGATCTTCTTATTGAAGAGACATATTATAACAACTTATGATTGCCGGAATTATGAACTAAACAATATATACAGATATATATCCACATATTTAGAACTATATCATTCGACGTATGACAGCCGTTTCGAACCGGAAGTTCTCGTCAGATACGCTTCCTTGAATGACAAGTTCTAAAGTGAAATACTTGGATGTAATACACATCAGTAAGACAACAGTCAGTGTATTGAACCTAATAGATGTCGGTGACATCTACCGTCTAGTGAGTAATTTAAGTATATGAAGGCATACTACGCTATAACATATACCATAATCTTGACAGATGGTTCGAGTGTTTTATATAAAAACACAAGTAAATATATATACCGATATAACTAAACAATAAGCAAAAACAGTATGATAGGTAAATGATATCCTACTTCAAGGGACGAAATGAAAGTTTTTGTTGGTTTAATCATTTGAATGGGTTTAGATAAAAAGCCAATATTTCGAGATTACCGGAGGAAAAATACATGTTACAAGAATGTCATTTCTACTTCCTAAGGAATGAGCCGCGAAAGATTTGATGCATGTGGCAAATAATAAAAATTTCCCTGAAAATCATAAACTTTACAAAATAAATCCAGCCGTTCATCTCCTGAATGGAAAATTTCAAGAACTTTGCAACTGTAATATCATGTATGTTATATGCATCATTTTTGGTACACGAGGGTTTTTATGGTTTAATCCGCGTATACCAAAAATTGCCACACATGGTATAAAGAAAAAACAAAATAATTTGTTGAAAATTTGATAATACAAATGGTATATAAGTCAATTTATGATGTTTTATACAAAAAAAATGCCGTGGCTTCCTGGAATATTTTCTGAATTATACCCTGCGAGCTAATGTGTTAAACAATGATACTAAAGTTTTCAGACTTAGCCGGCAGTTACACCGGTTGCGAATTCGTACGAAATTTATTCGTAAGTATTCGTAAGAAATTTGTTCGTAACAATACGTACGAACAAGGTGGTTACATTATAGGCGCAAAGTAGTGCAGCTTTGTGCATATAGATCTTATAATTTGTGTTGAAGTGCTAAATCTTACACGTTGGAAACGCTTTTAATAAAATTTGTTTTACTGAAAAAAGAAAAACGCTTTTGGGTACTTGATAATTTTTTATCTACAACTGCAAACGGGGAATTGAAATCATATGAAGAACTTTGGAATAATTTTTGAATGTATTAGAACAATAATCTACGTTCAATTACATATTAAAAGCTGTAGAAAGTAAACTTCATAAATACTGTTTCCTATAAATACCACCTTACTTTGACAAGTGTAATTAATTTTTCAACATTCACACTCAATCTCTTTGAATTCGTACGAAAACTGACCAAAAAACAAAATATTTTGTTCGCATTGGAACAGTCGTACGAATTCGTGAGACGCCGTACGAATAAGGCGTATATGCTGTAACCGCCTGTACTTACGAATACGTATTTGATCAATTTTGTTGAATTCGTACGAGTTCGTATGAATTCGTACGAACTAATTTTCGTATGAATTCGCATCCACTGTAACCGCAGCCTTATAAAGGCAAGAATTCCCATTTAAACGTATTGCAGATAAATGAACTTCGAAAATCCTTTATAGAGTTTCAATTAATCCTACAACAAATTGTAGTACATTTATTATCATGTTTTTTCATGTTGCTTCTTCAGCTAACCAACCATAAACAAAAAAAAAAGAGTTACACTGTTTGTTTTTACAAGCTTTTATGTAACTTGCAATGTTTGTATGTATGTTCGCTTCAAATCTTGCAAGTGAATTTTAAAACAGTTATCCTAACCTTGAATCAACCTAGATTTGGAATGGGGATTAGGTACCGAACTTCCTTTCGAAAGGCCCTTGATCGAATATCAGAAGAGATATAATATTTTTAAATGTCTGTTTGACGGTCGCTTATCTTATCTTACTAGGAGCGCTAGTAGTCCGGTAGGTACAAATAAAACCTAATTCCCCTTCGAAGGCACTTACAATTAGAGACGAAAAAAATGTTTTTGGCAGAAAACAATGTTCCAGGAGCAAAACTGAAATTCGCAAATCTCAATGACAATAATATGGCAACATTAAAACGTTGGCTTGCTTTTCGTATTGTTACGAAATTTACCAAAGCCGACCCTGTTTCATTTCAGTACGACACCGATTGCTTTGAGAAAAACATAGTTTTCGAAATGACTCGGCAGCTGTAGGATTGATGATTGATTTTACGAGAATTTTCTATGCTGGTTTTAAAAAGGAAGCAGCCCACGATCGCAAGATAGTTAGACAGCGCGGACGAGCGTATATCGTAATGTTATTGTGAATCAGCTGTTCTGTATAATTTGATGTAAATAAAGTTCTAGAAAAGTGTAAGTGAATATTAGTTTTATAATTTTAAATTGAACCCACGGACTACATAACAAATTTGATGATCAGAAGTAAAGGATTAAGTGTAGTTAAAATCGTAATTTGATTTGTGGAAACCCGTGGCATGGAAAAAATGGACGAAACTACCAAAAAAATAGTCAAACAGGAGGGACTAGAAGAAAAAATAACCCAGATTCTGGAAAAACGTGACAAGAAGGTGAAACAACATCATGAAGAAATCCAGCAAAGGTTAGTGAAATCTTTTGAAGAAAAAACAACAAAACTTGTTTCCACGATGGAAGAAAAACAACAGAATTTAATTGAAGGATTATTCTCGAAATTTGAATTAACCAGACAAAATGAAGAAGAAAAATAAAACAAGTTGAATTAACCAGAAAAAATGAATCTCAAATATTAGAAGAAAAACGACAACTGCAATTTGAACAATTAATGCAAATAGCATCACAAGTTAATGAAAGAATGCAAATAGTCGAATCAGATATAAAAGAGATAGACGACGACATAAAGATTCTAAAAAATAATGTGGAGGCCCTTGAAATCAAAGTAGATGACATCGATTCCATACAGAGCCAGGTGAAATTTGAAATCAGTGCTTTTCAAAACAAAGTAGAAAGAGAAATTTAAAAAATGCAACAGGATTTGCAGAGAGGGAAATACCAGCACACCGTGAGTACCAAAGGTTCCTTTAGTAAACCACCCATCGCCATCCTGGACAAACGATACAACAATCAGTATTTGAGCCAGGTATACCAAGTCCAACTGAGTGGATAAACGGAAAAATCCGATGAAAGCCTCCAAGAATTCGAAGCAGAGATTAGACGGTTAGTACACGTGTCCTACCCAGACCTGCCAGAGGAAACTAAAGACTAGCTGGCCACACAGAGTTTCATAAACGGCATCAGAGATATGGAAGTACAAAGAAATTTAAGACTGAGTGGCGTCAAGAAGAGTAATGAAGCTCTACTTCGGGCTTTGGATGTAGAGGCCGTCATGAACATGTCCAAGCCGAGGTTCCGAGCAGTTTCCTTCAACCAGGAAGAGTCAGAATCACCATTTCAAGCGCTGCTGGCTGGTCTGAACAAAATATTAGAACGGTCACAAAGAACTGGCACCAGAGGGGCATGTTACCGCTGCGGACGGACAGTACACTTCCAACGTGAATGTCGAGTGAGGCCATCTAAACGATCATCGACCAGGGGTAACCAACAGAACAGCCAAAAGTCCAGGGACCGTCAGCCAGTCAGCATAAGGGGGCGAATGCTGACTAACCCTCCACCAGCCCCAAAAACGTTATCCATCCGGGGATTTTGCCGAGATAGCGGCAGCCTAGTCATCAGAGGCACCATCAATGGGCGAGCAGTAACCATCACCATCGATACCAGCGCCGCTGTGTCCATTGCCAAGTCCAGGGTTTTGAGAGCATCAGAAATTCGGCCAGTTGCCAATAACATCCAGCTCAGAACAGTCACCGGCGAGTCCATGTCAATACAGAGTGAGGCAGATGTCGTGCTACAGATAGGAGACAACATGATCCGGCATAGGGTCCTGGTAGCGAATATTGAGGACGATTTTATACTGGGTATGGACCTAATTAGCCAGCATGGATCTATGTTCGACCCGAGATATGATGTTCTTCGGTTCCTAAATGAGGAATTTGTATTGACACGGCCCGTCAACAGTTCAGTCACCTCCATAAAACCGGACGGAGTCCTAAATTTGTCGAACAACGACATCAGAATTGCCAATGGTCAAGAGATAGCTTGTTTCGAGCCAGTCGAGACCATCATCAATTGCGAAGAAGGGTACCAGACATCGGTGAAGGAGGCAGGGTCCAGTAAAGAATTCCTACAACAGTTTGCAGACCACTTGACACACCTGACATAAGAAAGCCAAGCAGTCTATCACGAAGCACTGGCAAATTTTTAACAGTCAAGATGGAACCACAGGTCGTACCAACATCATGCAGCACCGAATAGATACCGGTAAGGCTCAACCCATCAGAATACTAGGCGACTACCATTGAGGCAACAATATTGAGCCATTCATTAGCCAATGGTCCGCTCCCGTCGTGCTAGTTAAAAAGAAGGATGGAATGACGTCACGAAGAAAGACAGCTATCCACTACCCCGAATAGATGACACTTTGACGACACTAGCAGGCTCCCGTTGGTTCTCCACACTAGACCTAAAAAGTGGATATTGGCAGGTTGGTCTACACGCAAACGACAGAGAGAAGACAGCGTTCTCCACCAGTAAAGGGCTGTTTCAGTCATGCCCTTTGGGTTATGTAATGCACCCGCTACATTTGAGAGGCTACTGGAGTATGTAGAGCTGGTTAGCATGGAGGACGTGCTTAGTATACCTCGACGACATTCTAGTCATGGGTAAGACATTCGACGACCATCTGAAGAACCTGGGCGAAGTATTCTCCATAATTAATAACGCCAACCTGAGACTCAACCCGAAGAAGTGTTCCTTGTTCCAAAAAGGAGTAGAGTTTTTGGGCCACGTCGTTTCCGAGTCAGGAATCCGCACCAACGAAGACAAGATAGAAGCGATCCGTGATTGGACAGTCCTGAGAGACAAGCATGAACTGCGAAGCTTGTTGGGCCTATGTTCCTACTACAGGCGACTTGTTGAGGGATTTGTACAGGTCAGTAAACACGATCTAGTTATTATATAGGAGTTTTTTTGAACTCAAATAGCGGCCCTTCCAAGTGAATGAAATTTAAAATTCATTTCAAAAAGTACGGTTCTATAAATGATATAAAAAAAAAAGTTCGCCGTCGCGGGACGCCCGGCCGATGTAAAACATTCAAGTTAATATAATTAATAAAAACCAATAAAGAAAATATGGAGTAAAATAATAAAATTTGAAGACGCGAGATATAAAGACCGACATCCAGGATTTTCTGGGAAACTAGCACATAGAGATTCCGAATCTTATATATATATATATATATATATATATATATATGTATATATTGTCTTGCGCACAAAAAACGAAATGAATCAAATACATAAAGTGTTCGAGAGGAAATTCAATTGTGGCAACTAATGAAGGTTCCCTAACCAGAAACAATATATATGGTCTTGCGTACAAAATAATAACACCTCGCAGAGAGAATTCAATATATTTGACAGGTGAAATTAACCTGAAAATTTCATAGTTACATTCTAACATAGGAGTTACGGGTAACAGTAATTACATGGAACGGCTCCAGATTCGGAACCTCTATGTCCTAGTTTCCCCGAAAATCCTAGATGTCGGTCTTTACATCTCGCGTCTTCATATATAAAGAAGTGTTCGAGAGAACATTCAATTGTGGGAAGCGCAACTAATGAAGGTTCCCTAACAAGAAACAATATATTATATATATATATATATATATATATATATATATATATATATATATATATGTTAATTTTTTACTTTAGAGTTTCTCTGACCATATGTTTCATATAAATTGATTAAAATTTTTTCTTGGTTTTTGGTCATTTGTTTATTTGATTTTAAATGTTACGTTTCGGACACATTTTGTCCTTTTTCAAACATGTCAAACTCAATAATAGTCATTTATGGGCAAGACACTAATTTGTATCTGGGTACATTTACACATTTAAAATTATTTACAATCACGTTCGCACACAAATTGATGTCTCTTGCCCATAAATGTCTATTATTGAGTTTGACATGTTTGAAAAAGGACAAAATGTGTCCGAAACGTAACATTTAAAATTAAATAAACAAATGACCAAAAACCAAGAAAAAATTTTAATCAATTTATATATACATATATATTGTCTTGCGTACAAAAGAATGCCACCTCGAAGAGAGTAAAATAATAAAAGCAGACTAGAATTTTCTAATATAGGTGCCCACCGTTTAGTTTATGAAACACAATCTACCACTCAAACCAAAAAGATTAGTATACTATCTGGTATATATATATATATATATATATATATATATATATATATATATATATATATATATATATTATTTCATTTTCCATTTTATTATCATCGGCCAATCATTTCTTTAATATTTCAAATAATATTTCGTGGCTATAAACCAGTTTCTATTAAAAATATTAAGTAACTTTTTTTGTTATTTATAAATGTATATATATATATATATATATATATATATACCCCCGGTAGCGCAGAGGGAATGTGCTCGAACCTCCAAAATTCCACTAATTCGGAGGCTGAACCGAGTCTGGTACCCGGGTTCGAATCCCAGCCATGCCACGGCTTTTAATTAATAAAAAAAAAAGACGTGCCGTCATCCCGGGGGTACGGTCGTCTCTGGTAACTGGCAAAATCCATGAGAAAGAGAACCATTGCTCCTTACCAACCCGCATTGAGGCAGCGTGGTAAGGTATGCCTCAGAACCTCAAACATGTCGAATTACAAAACTCACGGAATTGTACCCCAGGTGGGTAAGCAATCCCACACCGGGAAACCGGTCTGCCTCAAGGATTCTGGGGGAGGCAAACATTCGGCTACACTACATCTAGCAACATATAACTGCCGAACACTCTCGAACCAAGCTAGAATTGTAGAATTAGAACAAGAAGCAGTAAAAATCAAGTGGGATATCATTGGCATAAGTGAAGTTAGGAGGAAAAACGAAGAGCTAATAACACTTGAATCAGGCAACCTCCTATACCACCGAGGAACACCAACAGGAAGAACTAGTGGTGTTGGATTCCTCATCCATAAGAGATGGACCGATAAAATTATAGGCGTGTCCGGAACATCAGACAGGGTCGCAAGTCTAACATTGTCGCTTTCGAAAAGATATTCTATTCAAATAATACAAGTTTACGCCCCAACAATTAGCCATTCTGACGAAGAAATCGAACAACTATACAGCGAAATCAAAGAGGCCTTAGATACCAACAACAGCCATTTCAAATACATTATCGGCGACTTCAACGCAAAAATAGGGAAAAAACAAGACCGAGAAGGATCAGTGGGGAACTTCGGGTTCGGTGAACGAAATGAAAGAGGAGAGAGATTAGTACAGTTCGCACACTATCAGAACATGTACATATCAAACTCCTTCTTCAAGAAAAATTCTAATAGGAAATGGACTTGGGAAGCTCCAAATGCGTCAGTCAAAAATGAAATTGACTTTGTCCTGACAAACAAGATTAATACCATCAAAGATGTAAGCACGCTAAATAAATTCAGGACAGGAAGCGATCACAGACTTGTCAGAGCAAGGATTGTCCTTAATACGAAACTGGAGAGATTTAAACTTACTAGGAAGACGCCCGCTACTAGCATAGACATTAACAACCTGAAAGAAAATTCTGAAAAATATCAGACGCTGATAGAAGAGAAGCTCCGGGAACAACAAACAAACACAAGAAGCTTAGTTCGGAAACAAAGGCGTTGCTTCAGAAAAGAAGAGAACTGAAAAGGACAACAGACATCCAACGCATAGAATACAGTGAACTATGCAAGACAATAAGAAAGAAAATTGCAGAGGACATCAAAAAATACAACGAAAAATTGGTAGAAACTGCAATTGAAAATCGGAAAAGTTATAAAAACGCTAAGAAAGCATTGATAATTGGGAAAAGACAAGTAATCGCATTGACAGAAGAAAATATCAGAATAACGGATAGACACAAAATAATGGAGCATGTCACGAAATTCTATAAGGATCTATACAAAGCCCCTGAATCCCTGGAAATACAGCTGACGAAAGAAGAAATACCTGAAATACTTGTGGAGGAAGTGGAATCAGCGGTCAACAAAATGAAAAATGGCAAGACAGCAGGTAACGACGCAGTAACGGCTGAACTACTAAAATACGCTGGTAGAGAAGCATGGAAACGCCTAGCCAAAATATATACGAATTGCCTAAGAACCAGACACATCCCAGAAAAATGGAATAGCGCCCTCATAGTATTAATCCATAAGAAAGGCAATAAAGAAGACATTCGGAACTATAGACCGATAAGTCTCCTGCCGGTAGTGTACAAAATATTCACTAAAATCATACAAAACAGAATACAGAGTACACTAGATTCCGCTCAACCCCGAGAACAAGCCGGATTTCGTAGTGGCTTCAGCACAATCGATCACATACACACTATAAGGGAAGTTATCAGTCGAACTAGAGAATATCAAATACCACTTGCCTTGGCCTTCATTGACTTCGAAAAAGCGTTCGACACTATATATCCGAAGGCGCTAATCAACGCCCTGAGTGAACAAGGTGTAGATAAGCCATACATAGAAACGTTGGATTATATATACAAGGAAGCCAAAGCCAAAATCAGAATATACGAAGGCAGCCCTGAATTTCCTACTAACAGAGGAGTGAGACAAGGTGACTCAATATCACCGAAGCTATTCACAGCGGCATTAGAGAGTATCTTCCGACGATTAGACTGGGACCACAAAGGACTGAATCTAGATGGAGAATATCTAAACCATCTGAGATTCGCCGATGACATTGTCCTAATTGCCAATAACGCAGGAGAACTACAAAATCAAATCAATGAACTTAGCAGAGTAAGCAAGGAAATAGGCCTAAAAATAAATATCGGAAAAACAAAGATAATGTATAACGAACTAATAGACACACAAGACATCACAATAGACAACACAGTTCTGGAAATAGTAGAACAATATATATACCTAGGTCAATTAATACACATATCAGGTTCGCTACTACCAGAAATAAACAAAAGGATCAAACTTGCATGGATGACGTTTGGAAGAAACTCCATAATCTTCAAGTCACGAATGGCATTCCGCCTTAAGAAGAAAGTATTTGATCAGTGTGTTCTACCAGTACTGACATACGGTTGTGAAACCTGGATTCTGAAAACCGAACTTACAAGAAAACTACAAGTAGCATAAAGGTCTATGGAAAGATGCATGATCGGAATAACGAGAAGAGATCGGAAGAGAATAGAGTGGATAAGGAACAAAACCCAGGTAATAGATGTTATCCACAGAGTGAAATCTCTGAAGTGGCAATGGGCAGGGCATTTGGCAAGAAGACAAGATAATAGGTGGTCAACAAAAATCACACAATGGTATCCTAGGGGTGTTAAAAGACCAAGGAAACGCCCCAATGTAAGATAGGACTATGACATCAAGAAAATAGCAGGCATAACCTGGTCCCAAAAAGCGTACAACAGAACAACATGGAGAGATTTGCGAAACGAATATGTAAGAGAGGCTACACCATAAAATAATGGTCGAAATTAGCTGCATATGATGATGATGATGATATATATATATATATATATATATATATATATATATATATATATATACGTGTCCCAAAATTCAATGTCAAGCCGACACCCAGGAATGGACCAGTCTAAGACTATCCAGGGAGAAATAACTTAAAAAATCGGAATCATTTTTTTTAAAGATCTTTATTGAAAAGCGGTCAAAAAGAACACTCTAGACAAAATTTTTCAGTCCTATAATTACAATTTTAAAAATATGACTGTTGAAATGTTTGTATTGGTAACATAATTAATTATAGTCTTCTAAATGTTATTTGTGGCACGTTCTTGATTATTTTTATGTTTTCTTGGAAATAACACCACAATCGAAAAAAAGCTGTATATTGAAAGAAAATACCAAACGATTCAAAGTCAATTCTGACTTCGTTGTCAATGTATTGAAAATGTAAATTGCAAATCAAACTTCCAATGTCGAAGAAAACTTTAAAATCTTCCAGTTTGAAGGAAGCTTTGTTATTTCACATGATCTTTAGAATTTTTTAGTGCTACCCTATATATATATCAAATTAGCAATAAAGTTTCTTAGTTACATGACTATTAAAGAATATTGTAAAAATAGCCTGCAAAACATGGATGGCAAATCACCCAGGTCTCCCAATGCTCGCTCTCTCACCCCGGAAAATATTCGACGCGATATTCAGATGGAAACATCGCCACAAATCTTGAGGATTTTGGTTTCCAATCGAATTTTTCGCACTTTTAATGAATATGATTTAAGACTTCGGGATCCAAAGTATCAAGTAAAGATATTAATTTGAAAAGTATGACCCTTTCGCTAAAAGCTCTGTTATAGGTTATGCTACGGAACCTTCGAACATGATCTTGCACGTATTCTTTATGGTAATTTCAAGGCCACTACAATTTTCAAGACTTGATTGCGCAATTTTTTCATTATGGGATGTATAGTCTGATTTTGGTTCACCCCAACAGTTTATCACAGTATACTCCCAGCGCAATGAGTGGTTGTTTCATAAGCAAGGAGATATATTTTTCTCATTATGGCCTAATCCTAACTGAAACCTTATAGACATTAATTACATTGCATTTTTATATCGCCAAACTCAGAAACTAGCAACGCAATTAACTACATTTTACTCTAACAGATAAACAGATAGCAAAATATTTAAACTTTTTATATTAATACATATGATTTCAACTATACAGCAATTACAAAACGAAAAGCTTTCAAAGAGTTGATCAACCACCTTCTACTAGTTGAGAGTGTGATCCCGTTTGTTGCGAAAACAGGCCATATATTATGCAGAAGTACCTCACATTTATTACGATAGCAGATTCTAACCCGTTGAACTTTTATAGATAGATCGATTCCATCAGTTTCAAAGAATTTCAGACAAAGCATTAGTTAAACTGCAGACACCTGCGGTTAATGAAGTAACATAAACAACCACCCTAAAGAGATTCTCCCGTTGCCAAAGTTGTTTCGTTCAGTTAATGATAGCCAGCAGCATCATTAAGCTACCATAACTACACCCTCGTTTAAATCTCCCAGGCGGATGCAATGCCTTTTTTTCATTAATACATTATCATGAATTACGTAGAAACTAAAAAAAATCCGACATTTATAAATTTCTATAAGAAGTACATAACTAACGAAGAATACAATAACAAGAAGTATTAATTTGCATATCAAACTAGTCACTAGGTATCTAAACTTTACCTAGTGACTATTTGGGAGTACGCAGATTGAGCCCCCGAGTTCGATGTAGACTCTGAAACTCTTTCATTTTTTTATCTTGTTAAGGACTCCAAAGCAGGAGTCGAAACGGCGAGTATTTAATAAATTTACAGGTGGTTCTCACCCGGAACCTAGCCTGGTTAATAATAATGACTGCGGAAGCCTCCCAGAACAAAAGCGAGTAACTATATATATATATATATATATATATATATATGTAAACATCGAACTCGGGGTCTCAATCTGCCTACTCTCAAAGTATCACTAGATACAAACTTGAGTGTGAAATCCGAACCGCTTCCTCTATTTATACTTGTCGCTCGGTTGAGAGGGAATGTCACCCGATGATTGATCAGGTCCCGCGGTGATCGGCGTTTTGGACCGTTCCGGTCTGGTTATTGTTGATCTCCATAAGGCGCGTGTTATCTTTACGTCAGTTAAGAATTGAGGGTGGTCCTGCTCTCCTCAAAATTAATAGTGTCCTATTTGTATTAGATGATAGGCGGGGGCCGAAATTGGCTCCTTTTTGTGTACTAATAGGGAGTGTTCATATATACGATGATTGATATGTCTGTTGGTACGACCAATGTAGCTTTGTGGATAATTGCGACAACGCATTTCATAAACTCCTCGATCTTCATTAGGCGCCTTGTCCTGTTTAGAATCCATGCTATTTTCTCCGTAATTTCTCGAAGGTAAACAAAAATGCTTTACATTCATGTGAATCAAGTTTCAGTAATATTAGTTCAATAAACGAAAGACTTTTCATTTATTTATTTTATCAACAAAGTTTAATTTGGTAATAATTTATATTTACAAAAGAATCGTCTTTAACTGGCGTAAATTAAAAACCGTTTAAAAACCGTATGCAATCAATCACTATTTTCAGGCTATATTCTTTTTTATCTGATTTAAGGTAAAATTCTTTAGATTATTTTAGCGTATTCGTATTCTTATCTCTCTCTTTTTCCCTCTCTCTTTTTTTCTATATTTTACACATTTTTTAACATTTTTATTTGTTTCATTATTTTGACCACTTTCTATAAGTGTAACTCTAGTTCACCCTATATTGCAACCACCCTGTATATGTTTCTGTGTATTGGTCACCCAATATAAATTATTTGCCTATCATTTTCTGAACCACCCTATACAACTATAACTCAACTCTACACGATGTTGCAACCATCCTGTATAAGTATTAATCCTCTTCCACTCTATTGACTGTTTCTTTTTTTCTATTGTTTAAATCACCTTGTATAGCTATAATTTTACTTCGTCCTATATTTCAAGTTTAAGCAACTACTTATATTCCACACTAGATATATATAACATTTGTTAAACCACCCTGTATAACTATAATTCCACACCACCTTATATTTCAACCATCCTGCTTCTAACATTTTTTGCACCCTCCGCACTATAACTCAAATATCCTTACTGCTTAACAACTTTTTTAACGTTTTTTGATCCACACGGTATTACTATATTTTTATTTCATTCTAATTTCAACCACCTTGTATACGCAACTACTTATGCGCCACCCAATACAACATTTTTTGAACCACCCTGTATAACTTTAATTCTATTGCACCTTATATTTCAACCATCCTATATAAGCAACTGCTTATGTACCACGCAATATCACATTTATTTGCAAGATTTTTTGTACCCACCTGTATAAATGTAATTTTACATTTTACAATTGCGCACATTGCTTGCTGCTTGAATTTCGTTGCACGCATACACACACACCTACCACCTCATAATGTATAGAAAAGATCGCTCACATAACAATTTTTCTTTTTGATACTAAAATGGGATATTTTGTACCACTGGACTGTCCCGCCCCGCAAAATGAAAAACACACTGTATGATATATTTTTATGGCACATCTTGACATTTAAGCTAGATATTAATCATGAAAATTTGAAATTTACATTGATTTTTACCTTTTTTGCACATATTTATCAGATCTTTAGGAAACGTTTTACGTTGTATAAAATTATACGGAATCAAGCTGGAGCTGTAGAATATAATTTAAAATATTCAAATTGATTGTGTCGTTTTAGAGAAAACTGTGTAGATTCATTGAAACTCACGGAAGTGTACCCTAATTACTATTTTTTCTGATTTTCTGAAAAAGTGAAAATACAAATTTTACCGATTTTTCTCTTAACAGAGAAAAGTTTACTTGCATTGCAAACAAATACAGTATAATTAACATTTGACACATCTCTACACTTTATAATAATACCAAAGATATGAATATTCACAAGTATTTCTATTTCATACGCAATTCATAAGCATATAAGATACCCACGGTGTAAGAACTTCTTACACTGTGAAGATACCTATGACAACCACACAACCACAATGCATCAAGAGGCATGGAAAACGCTGTTATTGATATGTCAGTGTTGATCTTTTTCTCAACTTCTATTTAATTTCAGTAATAGCCTGATCTAAATAATACACGCATTTCGCATATTTAAATAAAACTTTAAATTGAGAAAACACAGCAGTAGGACTGTAGGAAAACTAATTTTGCAGGTGAGTAATAATTAGTTATAATTATTCTCCTTTAAATTGAAGTAATTACTTACCTTAATATGTGTACTATACTTTTACTTTCAATTCTGTGACTATAAGACACAACACTCTTGTAACAATCACTGAAATAACATTTCGCAGTTTACACTTCTTTAAATATAAAATAAGTTTGTAAAAATCGAACGTTATGACAAATACCTATATGTGGAAGAGATATGATTTGCCATTTGCTATTAAAAAAATTAAAAGTAGGTACTTACCAATTTCTTAATTGATCCCAAACATTGTTAAAGTTCAGACACCATACATTCACTCACTATTTGTTCTAATTTAAACACCAAAACTAACAGCATTAATAAAATACAATGTCTCAATTTATATTTTGAATGTCTAAAAAACAACTCAGCCGGTAACCTGTGAAGCGTTGTGTTTTTAAAATTCAGCGAAAGTTTACGTTATCACCGTGCGATGTCGCTACACACACCGAACATTTTGCTTTGACATTTTCGCGCAAACTGAAATCGGTTTACCAGAAAGCCGCGATTTCACATCAAAATTACCCCTTGGAAGACACGTTTCTATGGTAACGACGCCGACGCGGTCCTTCCAAAATGATAATGTGATAGTTGAAATGTGATAACGGACATAAAAAGTATTTTTTGTATAAAAATAGAGAACACGGTAAACAGCGAATACGATCAAATTTGAATTGGAATTGAATGTGCAAATGCAAATGAACAAACAAATAAACGTGCGCTCTAACCTAAATGAGTTTTGTTTTATGTAGGTGATAAGAGAGAAAGGACGACAACTCGTTTAAATTAAGCGCCGTAATTTGCATAGAGGATTGTTTGATTAAATTTTTAATACTGTTGTTGATCTGGAAAACTTAAAAGTGGGCAAATGTAATGAGAAAAGTTTTCTGTAAAATATGTTAATCAGCAAAGTTAAACATTTCCAGGAATTGTTTTCAATAAACATATTTCTCGTGGATACAAAATTGTTTAAATGTAATTTACTCTTCTTAAAGTGTTAATAAACTAATTTTAAGAAAATTAGCACACACTGAAATAAAGTAAACAAAAAGTTAAATTCCTGTTCAGGGTGGTCCAATGGTAACGGGACAAAGAGCAAATTCAATAGCTCTGGTCATTTACGAAGAAAAAGACCTTTTGGTGACAAAATTAATAGTACAACAAAATCAAACTCAACGTGTTGTAATGCTAAAATAAAATGACATAAATTCCAACATTTTTTATCGATGCGTTTTTGTTTTTTAACAAAAAACTTCAAAAAAATCTATATCAATTTAGTTTTTTACCTTTTACACAAAATCCATCCATGAAACCGTGTTTACTACAATGGTCAATGTTAAAGAGAAATGAAACTCCTACAAGATGAGCTACTATACGCTCAACTTCGTTATTTGGTTTCTTAGTTAATGGAACCTTTACCCGAAATTAATATATATATATATATATATATATATATATATATATATATATATATATATTCCTATTTATGTCCCAAATACACTGTAATTTTTTTTATTTAAAATATTTATTTATTCACCTTTATTTGACTCAATATCGAAAAAGCACAATAATTTTCAAAAAATCGAAAATGATCACATCAAAATGTCTGCTTTCTCATGGTGTAAAAAAATATATATTACTAATGTTAATATTTAATTCGACATCTACAATATTTTCAGAAAGTTATAGAATCGTAGATGCCTATTTATTACTATTTTAAGGTTATACTTATTAATCTAAGTGACCTACGGAAAATTTTAGCCCATCAAAAGATATTTCATAGATAAATTAGAAAGGTGAGGAAGGGGCCCTACTGCCTATTATTTCGTAGCAGCTGTAAAAACCGTTAGCGAGTATTCTGAGAACATTTACCATAGTAATGTATATATTTTTATACCAGAAAGTAGATAAAAAGAAAGTATGTTGACGGGAGAGTTTACGATTGAAGATTATGGTGCTTTTCCGATGTTAAGTCAAAATAAAGTGAAAAAATTAATATTTCAAATGAAAAAGTGTGTTTGAGAGATAAAAAGGTACGTTTCACGTAATTTCGTGAAAAAAAATGTATTTGTAAAAGAAAAATAAAAAACCAAAAACTTGTTTTTTTTTTTTAATTTTTCACATAAATGTTGAGGTTATTGTTATATACTCCGTGGGTTCAATTAAAATTTAAAAACTAATATTTACTCTCACTTTCTAGAAACTGTATTTACATGAAATATAAACAACAGCTGATTCGAATATCACAAATATAATACAACATAAGCTCTTCGCCGCACTAACTCACTCCTGCGATGAGGGGCTGCTCCTTTTAAAATCAGCATTAAATTCTCCAGTACAATCCATTATCAATTCTACAGTTGCCGAGCTATTTCGAGATTAATTTTTTGTCCTCACAGCTATGGATGTCGTATTGAAATGAGAACAGGGCCGGCTTAGATAAATTTCGCAACACTGCCCCCCCTTTAATTCTGATCGTCCCAGTCAGAAACATCCTCTCCATTGTAGGGAGCAAGTCGATCTAAATGGACCACCTTCAACTTAGCCCTGGGGTTTCGACGGATCCGGTATACGACGTCATTAAGCCTCTTAACCACCTTGTAGGGACCATCGCAGGCGGGTGTAAGCTTTGAAGATTTACCCTTGCTCCGTTGGGGGTTGTACAGCCAGACTTTGTCCTCTCTCTTCGAACCCGACTGAATTGGCCTTGAGGCCGTATCGGGTCTTCATCCGGTCACTGGTGGCCAATATCTGCGTTCAGGGTAATTCGTGTATTGCCAGCATGTTATGTCGGAGATGGTCGGCATAATCGTTGATGTCTTGGGAGGGTTCTTCGGGGGATCCAATAGCCAAATTGCAGGGTAATCGCAGCTCTTTTCCGAATGGGACCCTGTCTGGAGTCAGGCCTGTACAATTATGTAATTATGTACGGCTGAGCGATATGCCAACTTGAATAGGGGAATATGCTCATCCCAATCAAGCTGGTTATTGCTGACGACCTCGAATAGGTGTTGTTCCAAGGTCGTGTTGAATCTTTCCACCATTCCGTCTGACTGTGGGTGCAATGGTGTTGTTCTCGTTTTCCTGATCCCCAACATCGCGCAGACCTTCTGGAATACATTCGATTCGAAGTTACGCCCCTAGTCTGAATGTAGTCCCATCAGGACGTCAAACCTGTTGAATATGTGTTCTACTAGCACCGTCGCTACCGTGGTTGCCTCTTGGTTAGGTATCGCATATGCCTCAGGCCATTTGCTGAAGTTATCCATTGCGACCAGAATATATTTGTCCCCCCTCTCAGAATCGGGGAACCGGCGACATCGATGGCAATTCTCTCAAATGGGACGTCCACATTGGACTGTGCATTCTGCCCTTGGTCCGGGTCTTCGGGCCCTTACTGGCTGCACAGGTGTCACATTTCCGGCACCAAGCTCTGACGTCTTCGAAGTAATTTACCCAGTAGTATCGCTAGCGAATTTTGTCTAGGGTTTTGTTCATGCCCAGATGGCCCCCGGTAATCCCATAATGTACTTCGGTCAGGATGGCTGGTACCTCTTTCTTAGGAACTACCAGTTGAGACTTGGTTTCTCGGCCATCAGTGCTTTCCTAAACACGCTTGAGTATTCCATTCTCTACTCTTAGAGAATCCCATTGGGCCCATAACAATTTCAGCACGCCCGAGTATCTAGCTACCTCGTACCATAGTGGCCTGGGTGCCCCTCTCGTTTTAAGTGACAAAATTGGTTCGATGTGATTTGGTCCTGGATGCACTGTTCCGTTGTTCAGTCTTCATTGGCCTGCACTCGGATCTGTCTGATGGAGATACCGTCTCGTTGTTCCGTCTTCAGACAATGTCCGCATTCTGCTCTATAGGGTCTTCTGTTGTCTTCTATTGTGCAAACAGCCGCCACGGTGTTCCACCTTGAAATCGTATTGCTGTAATTTCTCCATCCACCTGGCCAGTTGCCCTTCCGGTGTCTTCATGTCCAGCAGCCATTTGAGGACGGCATGATCTGTTCGGATTAAGAAATGACGACCATAGAGGTATTTGTGGAAATGGTCTACAGCCCTTATTATTGCAAGAAGTTATTTTCTGGTGACGCAATAATTTCTTTCCGGTTTAGAGAATCCACGGGTGTAGTACTCGATCCCCCCTCTCCACTCTCATGCACCTGGGAAAGGACGACAGCCAAATCTTTGTTGCTGGCGTCGGTGCCTAAAATGAACTTGCTAGACTATGTAGGCTAGAATTGGGCTGGAACATAGTGCTGCCTTCAGTCGTCTGAATGATGTTTCGCAATCCTGATTCCAACGGAATGTCTCTTTTTCAGTGGTTTATCGATGTAGACGCGCGGCAATGGTGGCAACAAATCGCATGTAGTAGGAACAGAGGCCCAAGAAGCTTGGAGTTGATGCTTATCTCTTGGGACTGGCCAATCACGGATGGCTTCTTTCTTGTCCTCGCCGGAAACGACATGGCCCAAAAACTCTACTTCTTTTTGGAACAAGGAACACTTCTTCGGGTTGAGACTCAGGTTGGCGTTATTAATCCTGAAGAATACATCGCCCAGGTTCTTCAGATGGTCGTTGAATGTCTGACCCATGACCAGAATCTCGTCGAGATATACTAAGCACGTCCTCCCTGTTAACCCGCTCAGGCCATACTCCATTAGCCTCTCGAATGTTGCGGGAGTATGACATAACCCAAAGGGTTTTCTCTGTCGTTTTCGTGTAGACCAACCTGCCAATATTCACTCTTTAGATCTAGTGTGTAGAACCAACGGGAGCCTGCTAGTGTAGTCAGAGTGTCATCAATTTTTGGTGACGTCATTCAGCTTTCTGTAATCCACGCAGAATCGGGTGGTTCCATCGTTCTTTTTAACTAGCACGACGGGAGCGGACTCTATAACTCCATTTAGTAACATGGACTTAATGTTTTCCTCGACTGCCTATTGTTGTCCCAATGGTGGTTGCCTAGGTGGTATTCTGATTGGTTGAGCCTTCCCGGTATCTATTCGGTGCTGGATGATGTTGGTGCGGCCGGTGGTTCCATCTTAACTGTTTTCCAGTGCTTTGTGATACATTGCTTGGCTTTCTTCTGTTCCTTTGGTGTCAGGTGTGTCAAATGATCAGCAAACTGTTGCAGGAACTCTTTACGGGGCCCTGTCTCCTTCACCGATGTCTGGTACCCTTGTTCGCAATTGATGATGGTCTCGACTGGCTCGAAACAAGCTATCTCTTGACCGTTGGCAATTCTGATTTCGTTGTAGGACAAATTCAGGACTCTAATTGGTATATCTCGTCCGGTTTTAACTATAGCCCGTCCAACTAACTAGTCATGAGCTGAGGGTACTGGCTCCACCATTCCAACGCAGCTCCCAGGATTGCTGTCTAGCTGCCCATGAGTAATCTGTTCCGTTCGACCGGGAATTCTGCCTGAGGATTTTGCTACAATTTTTATGGAGGTCGCTGAGCTGTTGACCTGCCGTGTCAATACAAATTCTTCATTTAGGAACCGAAGAACATCATTTCTCGGCTCGAACATAAATTCATGCTGGCTGATTAGGTCCATACCCAATATGAAATCGCCCTCAATATTCGATACCAGAACCCTATGCCGGATCATGCTGTCCCCTATCTGTAGTACTACATCTGCCTCACCCTGTATTGACATGAACTCGCCGGTGACTGTTCTGAGCTGGATGCTGTTGTTAGCTGGCCGGATTTCCGATGACCTCAAGACGCTGGACTTGGCAATGGGCACAGCGGCGCCGGTGTCGATGGTGATGGTAATTGCTCGGCCATTGATGGTCCCCTGATGAGTAGGCTGCTGCTATCTCGGCAAAATCCCTGGATGGATAACGTTTTAGGAGCTGGTGGAGGGTAAGTCAGCATTCGTCCCCTTATGCTGACTGGCTGACGGCCCCTGGACATGTGGCTGTTCTGTTGGTTACCCCTAGTCGGTGATCGTTCAGGTAGCCTGACTCTGCAGTCGCGTTGAAAGTGCCCTGTCCGTCCACAACGGTAACATGCTCTTCTGGTATCAGTTCTCTGATACTTCTCTGGTATCAGTTCTAATACTTTGTTCATACCAGCCAATAGTGCTTGAAATGGTGACTCTGGCTCTTCCTGGTTGAAGGAAACTGCTCGTACCTTCGGCTTGGACATGTTCATTACTGCCTCTACTTCCAAGGCCCGAAGTAAAGCTTCATTACTTTTCTTGACGCTACTAAATCTTAGGTTTCTTTGTATTTCCACATCTCGGATATCGTTTATGAAACTCTGTGTGGCCAACTGGTCTTTCGTTTCCTCTGGCAGGTCTGGGTAGGACAAGTGTACTAACCGTCTAATCTCTGCTTCGAATTCTTGAAGGCTCTCTCCGGATTTTTGCATTTTTCCGCTTAGTTGCACCTGTTATACTTGGCTCAATGACTGATTGTCGTATCTTTTGTCCAGGATGACGATGATCTTGTCAAAATTGCCTTGTTCATCGACTGGAATGTTTTGGAGGAGTTCTAAGGCCGGACCTCTTAAGAAAATTACAAGAGAGGTAGATTTTTCTTGGTTATCCCATCCATATCTGCAAATCTTGTTGTAATTGTTTAATTTCGGTTTCCACTTTGTTTTGGATGGCACTGATTTTATCTTGTACCTCACTTGGACTGTGTTTTTAATGGAACTGATTTCAAATTTCACCTGACTCTGGATGGAATCGATGTCATTTACTGTGAGTTCAAGAGTCTCCACATTACTTTTTAGAATCTTTAAGTCGTCGTTTATTACTTTTATATCAGATTCCACTATTAAATTAGTTGTTCAAATTGCAGTTGTCTTTTTTCTTCAGTTTGGCCTTGTTTTTCTTCAAATACTTTAAAATCATTTTGTCGTTTTAATTCAATTTGTTCTCTTTTTTTTCAAATATTTTAAGTTCATTTCGTCTCTGTTCATCTAATAATTTAAATTCATTTTGTCTTGTTAATTTAAATTTCGAGAATAATCCCTTAATTAAATTTTGTTCTTCTCTTTTCATCGTGGAAACAAGATTTTCTAATTCTATTATATGTTTTTCATCAAAAGATTTTAATAACCTTTGTTGAATTTCTTCTTGATGTTGTTTCTCCTTCTTGTCCCGTTTTTCCAGAATCTGAGTTATTTTTTCATCTAGTCCCTCGGTAAGCTGTCTGACTATTTTTTTGCTAGTTTTGTCCGTTTTTCCATGCTCCGGGTTTCCATAAATCAATTTACGATTTTAACTTCACTTAATCCTGCACTTCTGTTCACCAAATTTGTTATATACTCCGTGGGTTCAATTAAAATTTAAAAACTAATATTTACTCTCACTTTCTAGAAACTTTTATTTACATGAAATATACACAACAGCTGATTCGAATATCACAAATATAATACAACATAAGCTCTTCGCCGCACTAACTCACTCCTGCGATGATGGGCTACTCCTTGTAAAATCAGCATCGAATTCTCCAATACAATCCATTAGCAATTCAACAGTTGCCGATCTATTTCGAGATTAATTTTTTTGTCCTCCCAGCTGTCGATGTCGTATTGCTTAGGTAAATTTCGCAAAATTATGTAAAAAAGTGTGTATACAAACAAACAACTTTGCTTTTTAACTTTTTTTCATAGTACTTTTAGTTTACTGGAAATCAAGATTTTTTTACCCTCCAAAACTCATGCCCATCCAATTCCCGACCTCAGATCGCCCGTAAATTATTTTCCTTTCATTTTTGTTGTATTTTTTTTTCTTTTTTCAATGAGTTTCATCCTACCATTATTTTTTCACTTTTTATCATTTTCAAAGGCTTCACCCTAGACTAGTAGCCAGAAATTTTTTTCAGGGTGGGTTGAAAATTTTTTTGGTTGGTGATGGCTGATTAGAACTTCAAAATATATAATTCTGCTCAAGTATTTCCAGGATATATAAAATTGTTTAAATATAAAATTTATTTTTATGAAAAACATGATTAATTTGTTAAAGTTGAATCTTAAAAATTTTGGGGTTGAACCCCCAGACCCCCCTGCTGGCTACGGCCTTGAAAAAAGATACATTTTTTTAAACAAATATTTATAATAAAAGTAGTTAGAAATACTACAGGTTTCGGTTCCTGTTTCGGAACCATTATCAAGAGACAAAAAATAGAATATGGTATAGTTCGAACTCGGCATCTCAATCTGCGTACTTCCCAGGTCTCCCTAGACAATTGAAGTGAGTGTGAATCTAAACCGCCTGCTTTATTTAAAGTCGTCACTCTATTGAAAGATATCACGTGACAGACCGTTCCAGTCTGGCTATTGTTGATCTCCAGTTGGGAAAACGAGTGCTAACGTCACATCAATTAAGACAGAGACGTTCCTCTATTTCAATAGCTTCACAAATCGTAGAAGTCATAAGACAATTTAGTGATTTGACGGCTTTAATCTTCTCATAATTAATAGTGTGCGGTCTGTCTAGGATGATACGCCGAAGTTTGATCTTTTTGCGAACTGATAGGGAATGTAAAAGTTCTAGACTCCTGAACATTTCATTACCGGCTTACAGGAAATATGGCAGAATCTCGTCACATATAATTTACATTTGCCCTTTCAATATTCAAGTGTTGCACGATACTTAGAAGTTACCGAATTAGAATCTTTTCCAACGTGATGTTTATGCTGAGAATTTCACTCATTGAATAACAATCATTCACTGCTATCCACGTATACTGAATTCCTGTCAATGTGGACAGAACTGGGTTGCAGCGTGTACTTGCCTTTACTCAAAAATATATTACAAAAAACGATGATTCTTTACTGTATACTCAGATAAAAGACCAAAATGTGTGTAAATCAATAAACAATCAAAATAAAATGTGTTGAGAATTCTATGGTTCAATATGGACACTAAAATCCTTCGGATTACTTTCACAAGTACCAACATAAGGACACAATCCTCAACAACCAAAGCTAACTTTATTAATATTTTTTTACTGGTTATGCCAATGAAGGTTTATTTTTCTGTGATATTGACTGGTGTTAATGTAGTCCGTTCTTGTAATATACAATTCTCCTATTCTTGTTTGTTGCGTCAGTAAATAAGTTGGTGTGTTCAACTCACACTAAATCTACCCATCCCCAGTAGCGGATTTAGGCTAGATGTCGCCCTAGGCCCCGTTCGAAATGCCGTCCATTTCTCTATTATAATGAAGGGATTATCAAAGTGAAGAAATAATTTATAACATATATCAATATAAACATATGTGAATTGAAAATTATAAATTGATCCTTCAGTATACTTATTAGATATAATATTGTAATAAAATTTATATTCGCCGTCAGTGGAGACACCTCCTACATTAGTCATTCCGATGAAAATAAATAGCAGTCTGGGATAATAAAAACGGCACTATCAGGAATGTTCTATGGAGCAAAAAGTGTTGACATCGAACACTCCACCAACAATGGAATACCCATCCAGAAAGACGAGAAAATTTCATGTTAGATATAAAGTTTAGGTGAGTTTATATTTCCGCGTTCATTGTTTTTGGAGAAATCAGCTGTTGAAAATAAATATTGGAATTATTTGCGTGTAAATAAAGTTCTACAAAGTAAAAGTGAATATCGGTAATAAATTTACTTTAAACCCACGAAATTTGTAGCAATATATACTCACTTAAATAAATCCCAACACACCCATAAGAAGCTGTTTATATTTAATATTGTTTTTGTAAAACTTTGATGCTATAGTAAGGAGTAAATGATCAAAATGTCAATAAAAAATGCCAAGTAGCTTAATTTTTTTTTAATTAAGTTTGTTAATAATGTGTTTGTCCACCAGGGTTACCCATACCTACACCCGAACACGTCTTGGCATTTATTCAATAAAATGGTCTATTTTTTCTTGAGGATTACTATCCCAAGCCACCTGTATTTCATGTCTTAGAAACTCCAAAGTCCGTGGGGACTGGGGTAAATTTCCGAGCCTAATTGATAAAAGAAATATATGAAAAAAATTCAATAAACTTTACCACATTTTAATCATTTACTCGTTACTATTTCTATATATAAATAGGCAAAGACAATACGCTTAGGTAACATTTTCTCCTCTGTCACTCAACCGATTTGCTTTATTTTTGTTTCGTTTAGTAGCTACAGATGACCTTCAGTGCAGAATGCTAAAATTAATTTTTAATATTGCTTCAATAATTAAATAATAAAATAATAAAAAAATCATTACATGCATACTGTCGATGCCAAACACTGCCGCCAGATTGCTTGGAGAGAAAATCATAAGATATGTTGACTTCAATGTGAAAGACAAACTAAATTAAATGTAAAATTAAAAGTTTTGGCCCTTCGCCAAAGTTAGCTTACATAGTCATGCTATTGAAATAGAACCAACGGAAAATTATAATACCTAAAATCATAATTATGTTGCACCTCATCAATTTATTTCTGATATCTTCTTTATTTTAACATTATACTTTTAATTTAGAGTCCTTTTATTTTTGTCGGGTAACTTTCATATAAGTTTAACTAAGATTACAGAAAATTGTAAAATTTTGCACAAATTAACAGTAAATAGGTAGATCTGACAACACTGAATGCTTAGCCATCTGGAGGAAATTTGATTTAAATTTTGACATGTCATTACTTTTGTAGCCATTAGGTTGGAAGTTTTCAATTCACTAAGACAAGATTTCAAAGTATTTTCAAGGTTTCAATTTCAATTCACAGAAAAAAATTCCCAAAAAATAGGTGTATTTAACTACTATTAAGTAATAGTAAATCACATACTGTTATTATTATATATTCATTATACATACATAATACAGAACTCGTCATGGGTTACTACGTTGGTAAGTAAATTTTTTATATTGAAAATCACACTGAAAATTAATGTTTTCTGACAATGTGGATATCTTATAATAAATTAATTTTACATTACATGGTCCCATTGCTGCAAAATTATGACTGTTTAAAACATTTTAAAGATTTGTTTAAATATATTAGGTTAAGTTATTATTTACTCTAGAGTAAAATATATTTTCTTTACTTATATATTACCTTTGAAATCGTACACTGCTGGCTTTAAAATTTACAGCCTAAATATTCAAAAAAATTAAAATCCAAAACGCTCTACACGACAACAGAAACCACTGCGTAATTACATATGCTAGGTTGGTTTTCAAATGATAAACACGGCATTGGCTGGGTAACGCGCTTTCATATCAAGTGATGACCATCTTTTACTATCTTTGGAGTGGCCTATAGTTCAATAGGAAAATATTTAGTGTTGTAAATTATAGATCAGTATTAAATAATATTTGTTTTTTTTGTTATGATTATAATTCTGTCATTAATTAATATAATTTTCACAATATCCGAAGGTGTTGTGCGGCAAATCATCAATCAGCGGATAATGGAAATGTCATTAAATATTAGAGTTTTCATTGGGTTGTTTGTCATCTCTATTTTTAAAATCGGAAACGGAACCTTTTAGGTTACAAAAAAAAATCCGCCGATAATTAGATCGAACATCTTGCATAGACATATTTATGTAATAATTATCCAAAAATTATATACATAAATAAAAAAATATATTTCGTATATTATTTCTATAAATGTAATCCAAATGATTAGGATAGGATGATTAGGGATAGCAAAGGCCTGGCCTACTTTTCTAAGTTCGCCTCAACTTTATATCTTATACAAACAAAAGAACGTCAATAATGTTCAACTCATAATTTTAATGAATTAAGGTGGAATTTCGGCCGCTGGGCCACCGCTAGTTAAATTTCAATATCTCCTGCGTGTTGCGACTTCTTTGTCAGTGAGTATGTATTAATAAAATTTTATAAAAAAGAATTATTTTATCATATAGGAAAATTTTGCCGCCCCTCAAATCATTCCGCCTTAGCCCGGGTCACATGGACCTAGGATTAAATCCAACACTGCTCATCTCCACTTAAACATTAACAAGAAATTCTCAGCACACTTTGTTAAAAAAATGTCATACGTTCTGACAGTTATATAGAAATCGAAGAAAGAAATGTTAGTGTATGTCTACATTTAAAACCTGTTTGTTAAAGTGTAATCAGTCTATCTCAATAATATGCTGAGTAGGAAAAACACCAATTTTTCAGAAATGGCGAATTTTCGCGGTGTTTCAGATTTTCTTGGTAGACAATACGACGATCGGGATTTACGAGAATCCAGTTGGTAGATTTTTTAATTCTCTATAAATGTACTGTTGGATGTATTGTATGAATTGTGTATTAATAGTTTTACGTTATATGGGGAAAATAATAAGCATAATATTTTTAAGTTTTATTATTTAATAATTTGGTCAAGTGCGAATTGGACTCGCATACTTAGGGTTCCGTACCACCTTTAAGATTCTAATATTCCAGTTTCAGACAAGCAGGGAATGAGTACATTTTCTTATATTTACCCTTATATCTTTTAAAGGAAGCGTTTTAAATTTATAAAAAATATACACTTTGATTTTCCACACATAGACTTTTCATTTTATCTGATTCAGAATTCGCTTGATTTTTATAACAATACATATGTATTTAATTTTCTAATTTGGCCCCCAAAAATTAACATTAGAGTTTTATTTTATTAATAAACTTTCAGAAAAGTCTTTTATAATCTACTGTCTGAGTTTTGAGGCTCTGTAGATTGGAAGATAAAGGGCCAAATAGGTCAAATTTTAAATTATAAATTATTAAATCTGTTATTCAAATTATTAAAAAATACAAATAAAATATATTTTTCAAAATTGTTGTTTCTAAAGTGGGAATTAAGTCGATGTTTAACATTTTTGTTAATATCTTTTAAACAAATGATTTAAAAATATGATATATTTGTAATTCATATAATGAGCCTTTTATCTGATATATTACATGATACGTTTGAAAATTGAATCTTTATTTTCCATTTAATTGTATAATTTGTCCCTAAAATTACTATGGGAGTTTTCTAATAATTTATTTTCTGTTTAATTCTATTATTTGGGGACAAAATAATAGAATTAGGGATTTTTTTTCATATTTTTCTTATAAACAAAAAAATTGAGGTCTTATAGTTTGGGGAATAACGGAAAGAATGGGTATTTTTTTAAAAATATTTTTTTAATATATTTTAAAATATTCATTTTAAAAAAATTAAAAAATATATTTGTATTCGTCATAATGAGCCCTGTGATTTGATATTACATGACCCTTTAGAAACAATTACAATTTTTTATTTTCCATTTAATTCTATAATTTGCCCCCCAAAATGAATATTAGGGTTTCTCCTTATTTTCCAGTAAAGTTCAGGTGAGGGGCTATACTTCCATTTTTTCGAAATTTTTCAGCTTATGATTTCGGAGATAAAGGGGGGGGCAAATTTTTTTATATTTTTGTTAATATCTTTTAATTAATTTATTTTAAAAATATGAAAAAAATATATTTGTTTTCTTCATCATGAGCCCTTTCATTTGATATATAACATGATGGGTTAGAAACAATTTTAATTTTATATTTTCCATTTAATTCTATAATTTGCCCCCAAGATGAATATAAAGTTTTTTTTCTTATTTTTCCGGTAAATTTCAGGTGAGGGGCTATAGGTCCATTGTTTTTTCAAAATTTTCCATCTTATAGTTTTGGAGATAGGGGGGAGGATGGGTAAATTTTTTTATATTTTTATTAATATCTTTTAATTAATTAATTTTAAAAATATGAAAAAAATATATTTGTTTTCGTCATAATGAACCCTTTCATTTGATATATAACATGATGGGTTAGAAACAACTTTAGTTTTATATTTTCCATTTAATTCTATAATTTGCCCACCAAAATAAATATTAGTGGTTTCTCCTTATTTTTCCAATAAAGTTCAGGTGAGGGGCTATACTTCCATTTTTTTCAAAATTTTCCAGCTTATGGTTTTGGAGATAAGGGGGGGGGGAATGGGTAAATTTTTGTTAATATCTTTTAATTAATTTATTTTAAAAATATGAAAAAAATATATTTGTTTTCGTCGTAATAAGCCCTTTCATTTGATATATAACATGATGGGTTAGAAACAATTTTAATTTTATATTTTCCATTTAATTCTGTAATTTGCCCCCCAAAATTAAAAGTAGAGATTTCTCCTTATTTTCCCAGTAAACTTCAGGTCAGAACCTATACCTCTATTTTTTTCAAAACTTTTTGTTTTATAGTTTCGGAGATAAGGGGGGGGGGGGAATGGGTAAATTTTGGTATATTTTCGTTAATATATTTTTAAATAATTTTTTTAATATGAAAAAAATATATATTTGTGTTCCTCAGAATGAGACCTTTGATTTGATATATTACATGATGCGTTTGAAATTTTTTTTATTTTTAAATTTTTATTTAATTCTATAATTTGTCCCCCAAAATTAATATTAATGGTTTCTCCTTATTTTTCCTGTAAAGTTCGGGCAACGTTCTATATTTCCTATTTTTTTCAAAATTTTAGGCTCAGTAGTTTCGGATTTTTTTAGTTTTTTCCCCCAGAAGTACCCCTAAAATCAAAATTTCTTCATTTACCAAATTTCAACCTCTTTCGTCCAGAAGTTTAGGTGAAAATTGCTGTGATATGCAGAGGCAGAAATCCTGAGTGATATTATAAGGGTATCCGTATATTGTATATACGGAACCCTAAAAAAAGGCATGATGGATTTTGTTCTTATCACCTCTTCAAAGGGTAGCATTGGTGGCTTGCTGTTAAATTTCAGTTCTCAAAAAAAAACCTAATGGTTGGCAAAATTGGATATGTTTGGACGATAATACTCGAAAATACCTAGGATGGATTTAATCTTTCGGGATTTGTAGCGGATCTTTTCTGAAGGGTCCAGTTTTTTCGGTACTACCCATACAGTGAGGACCAGGGCGAGTTTACATAATGTATAATGCCCTCATCTCGCATTTAACTTCCTCTTTTTGTATCTGGGGATACCCATAAAATTTGGTAAAAACTAGTTTCGGGTGTTAGTTTCGATTTTGTTGGTGACTGACCGATGGTCTCCTTCGAGATAAAACATATTAAAGGGTGTACAAGTCGAAGCCAAGTTTATTGATATTTAGTTCGTTTCGTTCTAGTATGTTGTTAGTTGGTTTATTTTATATAACAAAATCACAATGAAACATTGTAAAGGTTCAAGTATGATGTCAGTGAAAATTATCGTTTTAGGGCAGTTGCGTTAAATGCGGCTATCAGAAATTCACAATTATTATCGACTTTACTCGATCATTAGGAACATGGACTTTTTCGACTTTTATGTCTGTTAATAAGGCATCTGTATCTCTCAGGTTGCAACTATGTTGGCAGATTTTCTCAGTAAAAACGTCAATAAAGATTGTGTTGATAGGCGCTACATGAAGACTTTTTTTGATTATATCGTCTGTTATTTTATACAGCAGAAGTATTATAAAGTTTGTTACAAATTTCTTTCTATCGAAATCGAGAATGAATTAGGAAACCGGAACCTAGTAATCGGTTGAACTCTATATCGATATTATGCATGTATACTTTATGAAGATATTTGATATTAAAAGGGTAAGAGTTTAGTAATTCCCTGGATGACGACGTTACATGAAACCTTCTTTTAAAACTTCTATAAATTTCCTGTTTAAACATAGAGAATCTTGCACCACTGTTCACAGTTTGTAAGTGTTGGACTGTTCGGGAAAGTTCTGATTGGGGTCATATTTGCCTGAATTTGAGGTTTGAGTGGTTGTTTGAAAATGTGACATGCCCGGGTTCTGTTTGAGGAGGAGTGTCCTGAAAATTTGTAGGAGATATTTCCTCACAGTTTTCAGAGAATTTTTCACTTTCGAAATAATTTTCCGGGTAGTTTTAGCTTTCACTCAATCTGCAGGACTGCAAGTTAATTTATTCTGCTCTTATATGGGATTTTTTTCTATAAACTCATAGAAAATAAAGCTTCTTAACGCGCGAATAAGTAGGATACCTGGAGCAGTTCATGGATGGTAGGCAGGGAGGAATCTCTCCGTGTACAAACTGTGTCTATAATAAGCATAATGGCAAACCAATATGCATCAGTGACAAAAAAATAATTTCTAGATATAGAATAGAATTTTATCAAGTACGAGTTGGACTAATGTACTGATTTAATTTCGTATAATCAAGGTAAATTATAAAAGATTTTGTTAATTCGTAACCTAAAATTTTGTGTCAGTTTTTTCGGAAGCAAAGGTATAGGATGACAGGATTAGATTCATTATCTCTTAAACAATACATTTTAATATTACTAGATGAAATTGCATTCCCCACATCGAGCTCTTTAATTTTATACGTTACATGATGCCCTTTTCTCAGTAGTTCCGAGTTGTAGCAACAAATGTCGCTTCTAGAAGCGTCACATATACTTATATTAGTCACAAAGCTAGAAAATGTTTATATAAGTGAATAAAAACTATTTGATAAACAGAACATCATATCCTCACAGTATAATATATTATATATTTTCTTTGTGACGTTGAAACCCGTACAAGTCTGTTGCGCTAGCACTCCCATCGACCGTCAAGACTATTATATATTCGTCAAGCAGACACCTGCAAACCCCAGAATATTGTAGCTGTCTAAACATATGCTTCTTAAACAATTGAAAGAATAGTTTCTCAAAATTTTAGCCTTGTGGGAGAAGGTTATGAATTAGTGTCCTGATAACAACTTTGCTATCGGATGGCACATGCAACCCTCAAAATAGATTGCCAATTTTTTTTATCCTTAAACATATGTAAATATACAAGTTGTAGCCATGTGGGAGTAGATTTTAAAAAATAACATTTTCATAGATTTAAGGAATTATGTCACAACCACAAGATGGCTGCCAGAACAATACTTTCTTAATTTGTATTTATAGATAACAAAAACATTATTTTTTGTTTAGCTTTATAGAAACCGGGTTAGTCAGATGGTCACTAGCCCATCTACTATATTAGGCACACGATTTTTTCAAGTTCTTCCAACTAAGAAACAGCGCTTGATAATTGTACATGATCTTTGAAATTTTATTTGCTGCCCTGTTTTTCTAAGTTGATTTTCATTAGTTGTCATTTTCGATGAATTGCACTCAAAACGTTGGGAATTTTTAAATACACATAATTCTTAATCGCAATTTTAGTGTTATTTATTTCCCAAAGAATCAGTCCCAATAAAACATATTTCAGAGAACAAATAATACATACATTGTAAATACAAGTACACCAGTTTATAGAGAAAAAATTAACTCATTTTCGGACATACAATTCAACAGCAGTTCGCTTATACCACGTCGTAAACAGTTTATAGATAATTATTGTGTGACGAAATTTCCCTAAGCCGGCCCTGGTCTCATTCCAGTACGACATCGATCGTTTTTAGGACAAAAAATTGTTCTCGAAATGGCTCGGCAGCTGCAGAATTGATGATGAATTGTACGAGAGTTTTCGATGCACGTTTTAAAAAGGAGCGACCCATAAGCGAAGAGCTTGTATGTAGAATTGTTGCTGTGATATTTGAATCAGCTGTTCTGTATAATTTCATGTAAATAAAAGTTCTAGAAAAGTGAAAGTGAATATTAGTTGTATAATTTTAATTGGACCCACGAAATTTATAACAATTGCTAAGATTTTAACAGTAAACCAGTGGCGTAGCGTGCCTTGGAGGGGCCCTGTAATCAAAATTAGTTGGGGAGGCCAAATGGAGAGTTAAGATTTCTCACAAAAGAAACAAAAATCCTTGCATTAAATTAAATATTTATTGATTATAAGTTATTCCTTCCTCCTAGAAATCGAGCTAGCCAAACAATTCATATTAAATTATTAATATAAGCAATATGAAAACAATGGCTTTGAGAGAAATAATCAACTACTAATGAAGAAAATCAAAACAAAATTCTTATTACACTACGTGATCAGGTATTTTCATGTATTGAAGATTGCCATTGTTCTTTCAGAAATCAAAATTCACCATTCGTTACTGGTAGATAAATAGTTACCATTGCAATCTAATCACTCATAGAAGCTGGTTGCTAAAAAACTGAAGAAATTTAATTTTGGGCATCTTTTATAACCTCCTCCCTTTTCTGTTTACTTTTTCATTTTATAGCTCCACTGGAATAATCTCTTTACCTTTCAGGCATTCCTTTCACAAATCAAACTAATAAACCAATTTACCAATAAATAATTATTTATTGGTTGTTCTTCTGATTATAATCAAAACAAGAACAAGATGATTGTATTGTATTACGATGTAATAACGTTTGAACCGGAATGAAATAAAACGCGTAGATAAATATTGCTCTTCGTGGTATGTCATTGTAAATTGATTATTGCGGGGGAAAACCGCAATCACCGATGTAGGATATTGCCAAATTTTGGGCGTACGCTCAACCCGGGAAAAAAGAGATTCCTGTTTTTGATTTTTGTCATTTCTGAAGTGAAAACTCTATAGGCACGTATGACAGTTTTTTTATTTTTTTTCCCCGGTAAGCACGAGTTTAAGTGATATTGTGAATAACATTTTACTAATATTTGGTTACACAAGTTAGGAGCCTCTATAGCCCCCCTTGCTACAAGGCCGTAGCAGGGGGGGGGTCTGGGGGTTCGAAATTTTGGAATATTGGATTCCAAGATTCAATTTTAACCAAATAATCATCTTTTTCATGAGAATAAATGTTATATTTATACATTTTTATATATCCTGGATATATATGAATACAAATACAGATTTTGCAGTACCAATCAGTCCACCACCAATCAAAAAAAGTATCCAACCCGAACCCCCCCCCGAAAAAATTTTCTGGCTACAGCCTTGCCTTGCTACAGGGTAGGATCGTATCATTGATACGGCTGATAAGACCTTGCAGTAAACTCGTAGAAGAATTAATAAAAACCCGCAAAAAACGAATTTCTTTTGTTTTTTGCTTATATAATGAAAAGTAATAAATCAATAGTAATACCGTCTACAGGAAACTTGTACAGAATAAGAAATCCGTCTTAATGAGTGTATATACATCCTGATAGTTTATATAGATATTAAGTTTATATAGCTTCACGATGGATACTATTGAGTAAGTAAGTTTTGAACAATTCGAATTTAAGTAATTTAGAAAGCTATTTTGAACATCCCACCATATTAACGAGACTAGAGTCCGTCTCCCTTGGTTTTTCGCTATAATGCCGAGAATATAGAATTTTCTTAAGGTGGGGGCACGAAATGAAAATTATGGTAAATTATATTACTATATATTTTTTCTTAGCAGTTTATTATGTTTTTATTGCCTGCTCATATTGATCTATTTTTTCATTGGTTTATTTTTAAGTTAATGGTTATACCTGTATACAGTTTACTGATATTAATTAAATGAGTTTTTTCCGCTGACAGGATCCGCCACTGCCAAAACATCGGAGGGTTCATCGTTTAAGCCAAATTTCAAAAGCAGTATTATTAATACATTTTACGGCACTATGACAAACGTCCAAGATATACGAAGTGAAGTGCATTTTATAAGCTTTCAAAATATAATTTGCATATCGCAACGAATTATTGTGGTTAATACGATACGTCCTGCAAAATATTTCCACAAATTATTTAAATTGTAATTCTGCAAGATCTACTTAACGTATAACAATATCGATCTTCAGCGTTATTAATCTCAATATTATATGCTATCACTAGAAGGCAGATTAAGGTTCCAGCTGTTATTACAACAAAGTTATAAATATTTTAAAATCACTCACTTTACATCGGTTTTTCCAGCTTATCTCTATTAAAAATTATATAAACATTCATTTTGAAGCTCTTCTGATTGTCTACAATTTTTCTATTGAGGGCATGTTTTTGCGGTTTTTAAGGCTCAAATAATTTACTTCTATGAGTTTGCTGTTAAAATTATGTCAGCAATGACTTATCAACCATAATTTACGTGGTGGCTTATTATGAGGTTTGCTGTTGAATTTTATGTCACCTAAAAATCTCTATTGACTGGTGTAAAGGTACACCTCTCAGGATATCATATCAATAAGCTAATATTACCAAATTATGATTATTATCAAATTCTATTTACCTTCAATAATCTTAAGTTGTGATGATTTCTGTGTTTTCACATAAATGACTTCACAATAAACTGCATTAATAGTGTTGTAGTAAATTCTATAACCAGAAAGGGAAAAGAAATTAGTCCTATCAAGAAGAGACAATTCTGTACCGAAAATCACCCTTTGAAACTTGGTCAGGCATCAGTTATTTCAAATAAAAGTTTGAACATGTTAAACTTCTTATATTAACTAAGAAAAATCTTAACTTTGTTAGATTTTAGATATTTCCTAAAAGAGCATTAATACTATAACCATTTCATTGTTGTTTTTTATCACAAAAATACGATAATTCAGAAATATTTAATAATACTTCAAATAACACAAACATGAAATATTATAAAAATATTCTTAAATATTTCATTCAAATATTTGTATATCTGCAACAAAAGATCTTTCAAAATATATCATGAAACACTAGAAATATTTCACAAAATACTACAGGAATATTTCATGAAGTATTTCAAATGTAATATATCAAATAAAATAATAAATATATATTATATATAAAATAATTGTATATACACACAAAATATAAAATAGAATTTTAATTAATAAGAAACAAAGAGAAATTGAATACTTTGTTATAGTAGAATAGATATTTGGGATTAGTGTAAATTATAATATTTGTTGCATATGAAATAAGTTCCACAGAGGCATTAAAGGCAGGGGATGAATGGTAAACATATAATTATTTCAACATTGTTATTATCGAATGGACAGTTAACAGCAGCTTTGATCAGATTAAAGCATTGCTTCAAAATTTTTGAATACCCTCCATCTATGGTCATAACCTGGGAAAATTCCTGACAAACTGATATTGAAGTTATAGAATACTATGCAACATAATTTTTGTTTTTTTGAGTTCAAAGTGTCCATATCATCATTGAAAAGTATTTGTATGCTCTTCAGCAAAATTCAAGATTTCTTTTAGGGTAAACATGTCTTTGCAAAAATTAATAACTATTGTAATTCCATTTCTCAAAAATAAGAAACTTACAGTAGTAAATATTGTTACGAAATTTACCCAAAGCCGACCCTGTGTCATTTCAGCACAACAAACGCTTTAAGATAAAAAATACGATTCTCGAAAAGACTCGGAAGCGGAAGGAGCGATGATGATTTCTACTGGAGAATTCGACGGGGATTATAAAAGCAGCACGTCACGATCGCCGGGCAGTGATACCGCGACGACTAGCTTATATGGGATTGTTATTGTATTTTTGAATAAGCTGTTTGAATGTAAATAAAGTTCTAGAATAGTGAAAGTGGATATTAGTTTTATAATTCTAAAATTGAACCCACGGACTATATTACAATATGATAATTAATAATTACTTCGAGAAAATGTTGAAAGAAGCCGTATAAGAATTTGTCTAATTAAAAGGTCAGACTGTAATTATAAGTCTATTCTTAACGTTGACCAGCCATAAATCTCTAAACAGATAAAAAAGTTTAATTACAATATTACATCTAGAACCTGCCTGGCTTTAGAAAAACAATTAAAACCAACAAAGGAAAAATTAGAATAAATTTGGAGTTTACTTGGAGTATCTGCCAATAGGTATGTGCCATGAGAGATTATAATTTTTTTTAGGACAAGAATAAAAAAATAATTTATTGACTTGATGTGATGCAGATCAATTCTGTTAAATTATTAAGGATAACTACATAGATTATAAGTGCATAGTTCATTTGCACATGAAACAATATTGATTTTCAAACAGGAAAATTTAGAAATCTGGGTGGTGTTCTAGCAACTATTTTTTAAAAATATTTTGATGTATTCATTACACTTTCATTTGTAAACAAATGTAAAATACTACCTATGGTGTGAAGTAGAGTTTAAAATTTTTCAAATTATATTTTTAAATCTAGGATTAATTAGCGGGATAATACTAATTATGAAAAATGAAATCAAATAATATTTATCAGAACATTAAATGTATTGTAATAAAATATATATAAATAATACAAATAAAATGTAATAGTTATACCCAAATCGAAGTAAATTGTATAAAAGCCAAATGTTTATTTTTTTCTCATTTGCATTAGCAATTCAAATCTTCTATTTGTCCTGACATTCTGTATTATTTTTCTTCGTTTCTCTGTTGTCTCAGTTACAATAGGATTTTTTTTTGCAAGAGTTTTAAGGCGATCCTGCTGTGCATTGTTTGCTTTTGATATAAATCCTGGTTTCAAAATACATTTTTTCCCAGGAGATTTTGTCTTCATAGGTAGTTTATTTTCACAAATGGGAATATTGGTTTTCATCTTGATATTATCCACTTGCACAGGTTGTCGTTTAACAGGAGGACTATAATGCAATTCCCTTCTACTTTTAAAGGGGGACTTTTTCTTTATGCCAATTTCAGGCTTATGTCCAGCGAGAAGTTGCTTGGCTCTGGCTGCTTTTCTTTCACTCATTTCTTTAATATTTTCCAATTTGTCAAATGCTCTTTGGTGTATTTGAGCAAAATTAGGCATTTTGGTCTTCTTTATAGACTTGTCTTCCAAGGCTTTTTTATTACTAGATTTTATAACTTTTTTGCAATTTTGAGCAGCACTATATGGAGTACTTGCTGCTAGAAACTTTGGAGTAGAAAGTGTGGACTCTTTACTAAATGGTCTTAATTTTTTTTGCGAAAACTGTGGATTACTGTAAGGAGTATTCAATGAAGGTGGAGCAATTAGCTGAACATCTCCAGTTTTATCCATCAATGAGACTCTTAATGACCTGGTCCAACGTTTACGTAATCCAGCCCTACACTGATTTAAAGAATTGTCAGCATCAATGTTTTTTGGTGAAACATTTTTTTCATTTGTTTCAACAGATTCTTTAATAAATGTTAGAGATCTATCTAGAGGAGGTATGTTCACAGTTTTGATAGTCACAACTTTATCGTCTGGAGTAAACTTTGTAGGTGTGGGAGTTGATATTGATGTATTAAGTGATTTTGTCCTCCTGGGGCTGGGGGTGAGTAGATTTATTACTGACATTTTAGAACTAAACTTTTTTTTATTGGAAAACTTTGGAGAGTCTACTGTTTTGGTACATTCCAACACCTCTTTAGTGGTTTTGCAGCAGGGGGCATCTTTAGGCAACTGAATGTAGTCAATTGTTTCATTCCCTTTAACAGTTTTTGTTGTTTGATTTACTTCATCTGTGTTATTTTCAAAACAAACTAATGGAAGCCTCTGGGTAGATAAATGCTTTACTTCAGAAATAGTATTGTTACCTTTTCTGGATGTATCATCATATATTTCTAATTCTACATCATTTTCCACTTGTCTGGATGCTCCAAATGATTGTTTCGTGTCATTACAGTTAATTTTCCCATCACATTTTTGGACAACTTCACCATTAAACTTGGGTTCAACTGTTTGGTTCTTGCAACTTGTGAAATTTGGTTCAGATTGAACTGAGACAGCATTAAAGTTCAAACCTTTGGCTGTAGAATCATTGTCCATCAACTGATTTTTGGTACATGGCATATCCAATTCACACTGTTGAAAAGCATCCTTTTTTTCTAATTCATTTTCCAAGAAACTAAGTGATAATAATGATTTATCATTTGAGTTTTCTTTAAAAGGACATGTAACATTAAACAGTCCTTGAGTACTACCAAAAGTATCTGGAGACAGATCTAAGAAAAATGATTTTAAACTCTCAGAGGAGCTTTTACTATTTTTTTGAGAAAGTCTGGGCAAACTGTTTCTAAGCACTTTAATTTGTTTAATACTGGCCCTTCCTTTAACTGACTTTTTCTTTTGTGTGTTGCTAACAGTTTCATTTTGCACATTTTCTTTATTTGGTATGTCAAAATTGCCACTTTTCCTTAAGTTCAATTGGGAAAGCTTATCAATTTTATCTTTCTCGGAACTGCAAGTTTGTTCCAAGTAAACAAATTCTGCTAATGAGTCATTAGCCTTAGTGACTTCAACCTGGTTCTTTTTTCGTAATGTCATATCTGATTTGAAAGTTCCCTTCATAAACCTGGGTTTAAATTCAATATCTTCATCTTTGAAGTTAGATATAGATAATGAAGCTTCATGCCAATTGAAACTGTCTTGAAGTTTCAATGAATTTTTTACCTTCAATATATTTGCAGGTGAGTCTGTATCCTCTGTGTTTAATGCAATCCTGTCACTCATTTTCACATTGTTTACATTATGACCTCCTTCAGGTGTTTTCTTGTTAAAATCAATTTTTGGGAGAAAGTCCAATTTATTTTGTTTCTTAGTTTTTATATTTTCTGTGGAGCTTGTATGTTTGTGAACACTCAGTGAAAGGCTACTTCTGTTTAAATGATCAAAGTCTTGAATACATCGTATTTTCCTTCGTCTAGATTGTTTTGAATCACTATGTATTTTCTTGCTACTACTGCTTCCATTTATTTGAGTATTTGTTTCGGACTGCATTCTATAATAACTAACAAATCACTATAATTAATGTGGTGTTAATATTATATATTAAATGTTACCTCAATAAATGCAAGCGTCTATAACTCTTTCACTATTATTTACAGCGACTAACATTCACAGTTCAAAACATTCACAATTTCTCAGTTAAAATTTAAATTTCATTAAATTTGAAAACCGTCAATTAAAAGTCCGTTATGATCACGTGTGGTTATGATCATAAAACAGTGTGTGTTTAAATCATAGACATGACAGATCGAGACAAATCATAACAAAACTTATTAACAAGTTCTGTGCTATATAAAACCCTTAGAGCATCTACTTCTTCTCTATTGTATGATCTGTGATCTACTTCCTAGAGATAGCCTGCTGTGTATAAATGTCGTGCCAAGGTTAGAAAGAAGGGGCAATAGAGAGAATAAAAGGTTATTTCACTCGATTGGGAACTAATTTCGGGCTTATATTTCTAGAGGTAATCTATAATTCACAACCTCAACACAACGCGGTGGTTGGTTTGAAAAATATTTTTGTCCGCCAAATAGTCAAATTGGACTGCTAGGGGCATAAAGAAAATAATTACTTTATAGCTAGGGGTTAGTTGAGATTGACTTATGTAAAGGGTATTGGAATAGGCCTTTTTATATTCAATAAATTTTTAGTGGACATGCGTCAACTTCTGGCATTTTTTTCGGCCAAAAAAAACAATGTATTTACACTTAGAGCTTGTACCTTCTGGAGATAGCATGCAGTGCCCAAATGTCGCGGTAAGGCTAAAGAGAGAGAGAGGGCAATAGAGAGGGCAAGAGGCTATTTCACTCGGTTGGGAGCTGCTTCCAATGAAATACGTTCAGCATGTTGTTCATAGGCTGCTTTCACCTACTAAGTGAATTAGCCTCTTACTGTCTGTATTGCCCTCTCTTTCTAGGGTTGCCACGATTTTATGAATGACAGGCTATATCTAAAAGGTACATGATCTAAGTGTTTACATGCTTATGGTGAAAAACTTAGATCATGTACCTCCTAGATATAGCCTGTAAAGCACAAAATCGTGGCAACGTTCGAAAAAGAGGGCAACAGAGACAGAAACAGGCTATTTCACTTAGTGAGTCGACGAAGCCAATGAACAAAATGCTGAACGTATTTCATTGGAAGCAGTTTCCAACCGAGTGAAATAGCCTCTTGCCCTCACTATTGCCCGCTCTCTCTCTCTCTTTAGTCTTACCACGACATTTGTTAATGACAGGCCATATCTAGAAGGTACATGATCTAAGGTGAAAAATGACGCACGAGAAGAAAAAATGTTCGAATTTGAAAAGGCCTATTTGAGGTTAATTTTTAAATTTGCCGTCATTTATATTTTTTGTACTAGAATATCATATCTTATTTGCCAGATAACAAATAGGAATATTTCAGCAACACGTCTTTGTTATTAAAAATTCTTTTAAATCTGATGAAAGTTGTACAGAAGTTGAAAGAAAATTCAGAATATGAAAGAGAAAATTGTCCGTCAAATGTTACCATTGGAAAAATTGTTCAAAAATTTATGGAAACTGGTTCAGTAAAAGATGAAAAAACCAATACATGACATCGTAGTGAACGTTCAGAAGAAAATATTGCAGCTGTTACTGCTAGTCTTGTTGAACCACCAAAAACGTCAATCCCTAACAGCACAAAATATTTTAAAAGATTTGAATATTTGAATATATTGAAAAAACATTTCACACATTCTTTAAAAATATTTTATAATATATTTTTTTCAAATATTAACAAAACATTTCTAAATATTTTGCAAGTATCTAGTTATTAAAATATTTTATAAACTTTTTGAAAAATGAAACATATATATTTCATAAAAACATTTTACAATATTGTATAAAAATATTTCACAATGTTGTAAAAATGTTTTCAGAAATACAATAAAATATATTTTCAACAGATTACTTAAAAATATTACCAAATATTTTTAGAATCTTTTATTAAAACATTTCATAATCAGTCTGTCAAATATTTTATAAAAATATTTGGAAATGTTGTTTCAGCATTTAAAAAAAATATTTGAGTTAAGTTTCAAAAAAATATTTAATAATATTCCTGTGTATATAAAAATATTCCCAGCCTATATGTTATATTAATATTCGGAAATATTTTTAAAACCTTTCCTCAAAAGTTTAAATTCTATAATATTTCAAAACTCTGCTATAAAAAGTTTTATTGATATTCTGAAAAAGATTCATTATAGTCATATTTAAGTAAAAACATATTAAATAAAAAGATTAAAAAATATTGTATATAAATATTTCTGAATGGTGTAAAATACTAACAAAAATTTTTAAACAATCCCTAAAAATATTATAAATACTTTAAAAATCTTTTGTTTGGATAAGTATTTTATATTTTCTCAATCAGAGAAATATTTTAAAAACTATTTGGAAATATTTGTTTCACAATGTTGTAAAATTATTTTCGGAAATACAAAAAAAAATAATTTTCAAAACATTACATAAAAATATGTTTTGTTGAAGCATTTCATATATGGTAAATAAAAAGATTTAAAAATATTGTATATAAATATTTTTGAATGCTGTAAAAATATTTCCTGAAATACTAAAACACAGTTTAAACAATCCCTAAAAATATTGTAAATTATTTTCAAAATATTTTGTTTTCATAAGTATTAGATATCAATATATCAATCCGGGAAATATTTTAACAACTATTTGGAAATATTTCTCACACATTTCTAAAAATATTTTACACTCATTTCAAAAATATGTTTTAATAATATTTCTTTGTAATAATACAACAATATTTTCAGATAATGTTTTATATCCATATTCTAAAATATTTCTAAAACCTTTTTTCAAAATATTTTGTAATGCAGCGCCAATTCGTCAAAAAACGTTTCGTCTTTGAAGCTGAGATGTCATTTCGGTCATTTTATCAGTTTGGTCAAAGAATGTAGGCACGTATCGTTCGTTTAGTGCTATTTGGTGTGTTTAATGTTAGTTTGGTGTGTTATTCTTACTGTTTATTTTATTAAGTGATTATTTCGATTTACGGTGAGTCCGTGAATATACCATAAGAATTATATAATAAGTTATCTATGGACGCATAGTAAGTATTAATTATAGACAGATACATAACATACCTACATGCATTACATGTTATATCATTTTAATACGAATATTAACAGTTTAACTGCAAGGTTTCTTAGGAATATAAATCACAGTAAAGGCATACTCTTGCATATTTACGTGATCATTTTGATTTTTTTTTACTTCCATAAATCTTTACAATGAAACAACTGCATGTTTAGAAAATAATCATTTAAGATGGAGTTTTTGCATCTTATTAAGTATTTGTAAAATCATTATTTTATCTATAAAATTATTTAATTTATCAAATATAAGTTTTTCATTATTATTTTCTAACTCAAAATTATTGCTGAAACATGATTAAAGTTTAGGTATTTGGTTACTCTAATGTCTGAGGTGTAGATGTAGAAAGGGTAATTTGGAGAAAGTGCCAATAGCAGTTATTGTTGCTGTGGTATGCTGGAATATGTAAGAACACATATCTACAATTTGATTAATTTAACTTCCTGTTTACATATATGTTTATTTCATGTGTGGTGTGTACCCTTATCTTTTACACAAATGTTTCTACTTCAAATACCGAATATAGATCAAAAGAGATTGCTATAGAGCAATCTCTTTTGATGTTATTAATGTATTAATAAAGCTGTTCTTTCATTGTGTTTTTGGGCAATCATTGAACATCAGATAAGTATACAAAATACAGATGTTTGTACACAGGAAGAGTGATTGATCAGTTTGTAGATATTACGTTTTTCATGTTACAGAGCAAGATCAACAAGCCTCTCGAAATTGCTCTTCAACATTTTAATTAAACCAAAATTGAAATACTTGCCTGTTTAAAAAAACACTGAGAAGTGAGAAACTGATGAGACATCAGAATATTTTTGAAAATCTTTTTTAAAAAAAGAGTAAGAAGATATACTAAAATATTTTGTTGGTTTAAAGGTCTTGCTTAATCTTTCAAAACATAAAATAATTTATATTAAAATTTCAAATGTATAGAAATATCTGCTTTATTTTTACTTCGCCATTAATAGTATGGTTTTATTTCGAACTAAGTATTTGTTTCATTTATCAAAAAAATTGAAGAAAAAATGTCAAAAATTGAAACAAGCTATTACTTCTATTGAAAAAATAATAATGAGACAAAAACTCTGTGCCTACACTAAAACCGTTACAATCATGTAACACAAACAGTTTAAATCTTTGTATGGTAATGTTACCAATGAAAATAATGATATTGATTTAAATTGAATTCTCTATGAAGGTGTATATTCCAGGTGACCAAGTATTTAAATTATAATAATGATTTGATAAAAGTGTAGATCAGCACTGGTTTTATACTGGACAAATTGAAAGACTTTTCTAATGGAGCAAACAGGTAAGATTTAGAAGTATTAATATTTTTATTCATTAAAGAATAGGTATATATTTTTTAAAGGAAAAATGTTATCGACAATGAAGATATAAATGTACAAACAATACTTCCAGTCCGTTTCATCTAACCCACAGACATGTACAGGAGACCCACAAACTATAAATATATAGTATATGCATTCTTATTCTTGATGAATTATATACATTAATATGTTAAATAAATCGTGTTACTTCTTTATATACCTAGCTCAATTATACTACATGTAAACACTAATTGTGATATATATATATATATATATATATATATATATATATATATATATATGTTCTGAGAGGCTTCCGCGGTCATTATTATGAACTAAGCTAGGTTCCGGGTGAGAACTGCGTCTGAATTTGTTAAATACTCGAATAATATAAAAGAAGCAGCGCAGACTCACCTTCAGTTCAGTTACCTAGTGATTCTTTGAGAGTAGGCAGGTTGAGGCCCCGTGTTCGATCTAGACTCTGAAACTCTATTTTATTTTTTTGTCTCTTGATATTGGCTCCAAAGCAGGAGTCGAAACGTCGATATATATATATATATATATATATATATATATATATATATATATATATATATATATATTTGTTTTTAAGTTTTCGCGGGCATTAAATGTATTAGATGGTTTCCGGGAATTCATCCGCCTAGTTGATAACTGATTCCTGCCGAGATGGACGGTAAAATGACGACGTTTCGGCAGAGTCATTCAAATTTTAGATACCAAGGTCCACCTTCTCGAAAACCCAACCAGTTTCCATTGCAAAAACAATGTTCATTCTGTAAAAGAATGGGCATACTGTTAACGAATGTCTCACTAAATCAAGACAAATGCAACAAAATCAAAACTACGGACAAAATTTTTCGAACATACGTCCTAACCCATTTTCACAACAACCGGGCCAATTTCAGAATCGGTCACAATTCCAACCCAATACTCAAAATTTCCAGCAAAACAGAAACTTTCAACAACCTAGTCCTTCGACAAGTGCACAACCCCAAAGTTCAGATCAATATAAACCTAATCAAAATTTTTCCGGCAACAACGAACACATCACTTAAACAATTCTTATAATTATGGGTACGATCAACCCAATAATAACGTATACGAAACTCAATACCAAAATACTGATTTGAAAGTTACGACCAAAACTATTCCGATTCGACACAAACCGATTGCGACTATTACTTAAAAACAGATAACGCAGAATGTGACAAGTACGTTGAAAACGAACACGAATTTTCCCCTGTAAATTTTAAGAACCTCCCTTTCCAAACGGAACCCTCGGAAATCACAGAACTTCAGACCCAAATTCAAACACTAAATCTAGACAGTTTCAACCCGAATTTGAAGTTCCCCGAACAGAGCTTTCTATAAGACCGCTTCTGACCGTAAATTCTAAAAATTTATACTACATCACAGATTCTTCTAACACACATAAACTCCTAATAGACACCGGAGCTGGTCTTTCTATTTTCAAACCAGACATCTGCACACGTTTCAGAAAAAGATTTCAGGAAAACGTAGTAATTCAGGGAATTACCAACCAAAAAATCCTTATAAATGAATCGACCCTCGTCCCTTTCAATATAAAAGACCCCCACAAGGTATACATCTGCAACCTTGATATAGAATTCGACGGTTTGTTAGGCTCTGACTTTCTCGAGCACTACAACTGCATTATTGACTTTGACAAAAAACAATTAATAACCAACTTTAAGACACTTCCTCTTTATAAAGTGACAGACGATACAATCAATGTCACTGAATCTATACAATGTCCCCCTTCTTATACATCCATTAATAGAATTTCGATCGAACCCTGTACCGAACAAATTTTTAAACTTAGCTGTGAACTAAGAAACAGCGAAGCCCTTCTAACAGGTATGGAAATTGAAAAAGTTCACCTCCCTAATGCTGTTGCTACAGTAGACAGCAAAGGCCAATTTCTCACATCTATTCTAAATGCCAATGCCATCCCAAAAATAGTAAATTTTTCAAATTTAAAACTCCAACCGTTACAAAACTCTTCTGTGAACTCTCTCTCACAAGCTACTCCTCTGATCTATAACAAACCCGACAGACAAGAAGAAATTGTTAAACAACTCCGACTAGAACATTTAAACGACGAAGAGTCTGACTTAATTTTACAATTATGCCTTGACTTTTCAGACATATTCTACCTCGAAGGCGATCATTTATCATTCACAAACGAAATCAAACATAGTATTGACACCAACAACGCGAAACCCTTTTATACAAAATCATACCGTTATCCCCAAGTACACAAACAATAAGTTAAGTCCCAGGTAGCAAAAATGCTCGATGAAGGCATTATACGACCCTCTAATTCGCCTTGGTCCTCCCCAGTATGGGTAGTGCCGAAAAAATTAGACGCCTCTGGAAAACAAAAGTGGCGTGTTGTCGTAGACTACCGCAAACTTAACGAACTTACAGTCAATGACAAGTCCCTCTACCTATCATCTCAAACCTACTAGACCAACTAGGCAAATGCCAGTACTTTACGACTCTTGACCTCGCCTCTGGTTTCCATCAAATAGAGATAGACCCAAAGGACATCGCGAAAATGGCATTCACCGTCTCCCTTTCAAAGGGTGATGGATAACATTCTTATGGGAATACAGACTGAAAGATGTCTGGTTTACATGGATGACATAATCATTTATTCGCCTACTACAATACATGACCACCTATCACGACTGACAGACGTATTTAAAAGACTCAGAAAGGCTAACCTTAAAATACAGCCTGACAGATGCGAATTTCTCCGCAAGGAGGTCGGTTACTTAGGACATCTTATAACTAAAGACGGTGTGAAGCCCAATCCATCAAAGGTAGACTGTATTTTAAACTTTCCACCACCAAAGAACCCTAAAGACATAAAATCCTTTTTAGGGTTTGCTGGTTACTACCATAGGTTCATTTCTAACTTTGCAAAGATCTCCAAACCACTAACGAAACTATTACAAAAAGACCAACCGTTCAATTTTAACGAAGAGTGCGTAAAATCCTTCAATGAATTAAAACGAACATTGACTTCCACCCCTATACTCATCTATCCAAATTTTGACGAACCGTTTGTACTACAGACGCCAGTGCTTTTGCTATCGGCGCCGTATTATCCCAAGGGCCAATAGGTAAGGATTTACCGATTGGATAGGAGAGGACTTCTAGGACCCTTTGTAAAGGCGAATCCCGGTACTCCAGCATTGAGCGAAAGCTCTTAGCCATTGTCTGGGCGGTTAAGCATTTTCGTCCGATAATCTATGGCCGTAAGTTCCTACTACTAACCGATCATCGCCCGTTAACCTCGCTATTTTCTATAAAAGATCCCGGTAGTAGACTTGCCCGATGGAGACTGAAACTAGAAGAATACGAGTATGAACTTATTTACAAGCCTGGTAAAGTTAACAAGAACGCTGATGCTTTATCACGGATTAAAATCAACCATCTTGACGAATGTTTATCATTTCAGTCAAAATCGAAACTAACACCCTTCAAAGTCTTACCCCTAAACGACGAATCCGAAGACGACAGTCCTGAACCCGAACAAAATGAAATATCTCTTGAAACTATGTCCGAAGAATTTAAAACCTTTATAGAATGTTATAAAACTACTTCTTTAATTGATTACAGCAAATTTGAATTCTCCAACTGTCAACTACTAGACAAAACAAATAAAAACATTTTAATTTTCCCCCAATCATCCAATCTCTCATCATGACATCTTCAAAGATATTTTCGAAGAAGTCGCTGACTTAGAAACCTTTAAAATTATTATATTCGCCAGCAAAACCGTAAGCAGAAGGCAATATTTCATAATCCCACTTCCAAATGATCCTGACATAGTAAATGAAGTTCTTTTTGCATCAATATACAAACATCAAGATACTTTATCTCCATCTAAAACATACTGTGTCGAAAACAATCTCGATCTTCTAATTTCAGAGATGCTCTCTTTCATTTTCGCTGAAAAAGAAATCAAATGGAAAATTTGCCAAAACGTTACAAAAACCCCCGAAAAAGACGAAATACCACTGATCCTTGAACGATATCATAACGGGAAAAATAACTTGCACCGCGAAACCGTCCGCCGTATTAAGGAAATGTACACCTGGCCAAGTTTCACAAAAAAACATTGAAAATTTCGTTAAGAACTGCGAAATTTGTCAAAAAACTAAAGCGTGTCGCAAAAACCTAGACAATCCCCTCGTCATTATGGAAACGCCTAAAACACCGTTTGAGCGAATTCATATTGACATACTAGAAATACCTAACAGAAACTATATCTTATCTGTAAGAGATGAACTGACAAAATATTCACAAGCTTATGCTTTAGCAGACAAATCAGCCCAATCAGTTGTCAGTACTATGATGTTATATTTCCAACATTTTGGTACGCCATTGCGTATCCATTGTGACTATGGTAGGGAATTTGACAACACCATCTTCAAAGACTTGTGTAAACTGTACATCAAACTAACTTATTCAAGCGTAGGACATCCGCAAACAAACGGCTCTGTAGAACGATTCCATTCTACTGTGTTAGAAATGATTGGAACCCATAAAGCCGAAAATCCAGATGAACATCCACTAAATGTACTCCCGTATGCGGTTATTGCTTACAATAACCCGACAAACAAAACCCATGGCTTTTCGCCTTACGAACTAGTGTTTGGACACCTACAACCATAAGGAACTGATTAGTAAATATATACGAGACTTGAACAATTGCATTTCCTATTACTACAAAGTAGCCCGCGAAAAAACGGACTTACAAAAGCAAAAGGCTTAAAGAACGTTTTGATAAACACGTTTCCGACAAAAAAGTCAAGGAATCCCAAATTAAAGACAAACTTCATAACAAATTCAACGCTCCATTCCAAATTTTAGATATTCACAATAATTCAGCCACACTCTTAAATCTCAAAACAAACCAACGAACGAAAGTTAACTTTGACAGAATGAAACTCTGTTCTGAAAACTAACTTTCTTTTCAGGTTTCTACTGTTGTTCGGATCAGCAGTCTCACAGTTCAACATCAAACCAATAAACAACTCTTGGTATTTACTATCACGACGAAACTAGAATAGTCATCTCCAACTATAAATGGACATTACTAGTTCATCGTTACTTGACGATACTTAAAGAAATCTTTGAAAACAACAACAGAATCCTCAAAACATTAGAAAACACTGTCGATACCATCCCAGGTTTGAAATTTCATGAGACAAGTGCATTCCGAATTGATGTACAAACTCACATAAGTCTCTTATCCTAAATTTCAGATTCAATTAAGACTAAATTCTCGGAAATATTCATGGACACTAAAAGATCCAAACGAGGACTAATTAACGGTGTAGGAACTATCTTTAAAGCCATCACTGAAAACCTTGACGCAACCGATGGCGCATTCTTCACAGATAGTATCAATAAACTTATCCAGGGGCAAATACAAGTAGAGAATCTTCTAAAAAATCAAATAAGCGTAGCTACTTCTATTATCAAAACTTTCAATGAAACCATTCAGAAACTCCAAATTGACGAAGCAAACTTTAACGAAAACATTGACGCAATCAATTTGGCAATACATACTCTAAACGACAAAATAGCCCTTATCCAAGCAAAACAGTCATTTTTGGGAATATGCGAAAAATTAATGCAAGCTATTTATTTCTTGAGGATAACCTCAATGATATTTTAAATTCCATAACATTTGCTCGCTTAAAAATAATTAATTCCTTAATAATCACATCTGATCATTTGATAAAGTCACTACAGGGAATTTCGCAAAATCTTGTCAAAAACAATCTACCGTTACCTGTGAGATATTCAAGTGTCGCCCAATATTTGGAAGTAATCGAATAGGAACGTTTCAAACTAATTCAGATTTAGTCTTTATTTTGAATAGTTTTAACGAACAATACCATTATTAGCTTTCGTGGGAATCACAAAAATACAAGCGGAACCTCAAAAACTTATAAACATTTCCGACAATTCATACCCTGTATTAATCCCTTACAACTGTTGCAGTTCTCACCCCGAAAAACTAGATATTCCAGAACTCAAGCCTCTAAAGCTGGATGACTTGAATATGGAGGAACTCTCCATAGCGAGCCATAAGTTAGATCACTACTCGAGGGACCTGGACGACCTTATCAACCAGCCATTTGTACATATCCTGGTTTACATACGCTACGATTACAATAATCATAATCACTGTTGTTGCATACGTTTCAGTTAAAGTCGTAAAACACGTCAAGAAGCCACCAAGGGATGAAAACTCCACTGCAGACAACCTAAAGACCTTCCCAAAACCACTGTCCAGACTCGTGCCAAAATTGAGGCCTGTGATTCAAGATGGATCCCAAATGGACAGTCTTTATAAGTGGGAGCTGATAGGTATTAGGTGTTAATTGTACACACGTGTATGATGCAACGGTATCATATTACTCTGACAGCTTCCTGGTAATTCGATATTAACGTGGGAACGCATCATGTGAATATCTTTTCGCTGACTTCAGCTTTTAGAAAATTATAAATACAACCGAAGCGATCCCACGGTCGTCATATATATATATATATATATATATATATATATATATATATATATATATATTTTCAGAAGAATACATTGTTTTACAAACTTTAAAAAATATTTTAAAAAATTAGAAAGATATACAAAAAAATATATATCAACATTGATAAATATTTAATAAATCTTTCATTAATATGTTTCTAAAACCTTCTATAAAATTTTTTTCAGAAATATTTTTACCCTACGATATTTTAAAAATATTTTCATGATAGTTTAGAAATCATTGTTAAAATATTTTTACCCTAAGACATTTTGACATAAAAATATTTTGATGATATTTTAGAAATCATTGCTAAAATATTTTTCATGTAAATAAATTGTTTTAAAAATATTTATGAAATATTTCTGTACCGTTAGGGATTTGTCATGGAGCACAGCAATTGAACATTCCACAAATCACTTTACTCAGAATTTTGCACAGAGAACTTCATTTAAAGGCTTACAAGATTCAGATAACGCAATAAATAAAGCCAATAGACTTTGGTTTACGTCGTCATTTCGTTAACTGGGCCATACAATAGAAACTTGAAAATATGATTTTTTTCAACAAAATCATCTTCAGCGATGAAGCCCATTTTGAATTGGGTGGATTTGTTAACAAGCAAAATCGTCGAATCTGGGATGAAGCAAATCCACGAGAAATAATGGAAAGACACATACACACAAAGTAACTGTTTGGTGTGGTTTTTAGGCTGGTGGAGTGATTGGTCTATACTTTTTGAAGATGACAATGGAAATGCTGTTACTGTGAATGGTGATCGATATCGAACGATGATTACTAACTTTTTGAAGGATGCATTGAAGCATATTGATGTGCAGAATATGTGGTTCCAATAGGACGGTGCAAAATGTCATTCAGCAGCAAAAACAATCAATCTTTTGAAACAGAAATTTGGTAATCGAATAATTGCTCGAAGAGGAAACCTTAATTGCCCCCCTAGATCTTGCGATCTAACACCTCTAGAGTTTTTCCTAGGAAATAAAAGGTCTATGCCATTGATCCACAAAAAATTGATGACATAAAGAAGAACATTATTGACTGTTTTCAAGTAATTGAACCGCAGTTATGCCAGAAAGTTATCGAAAATTTTGGCAAAAGATTAGAAGCTTGTCGTACTGCAGCAGGTGGTATTACAAGATATTGTTTTCCATTACTAAAGCGAAACAATTGTACTATCATTTGAAATAAAAGATTTGATCATTCTCAAATAATCTGTGCTATTATTAAAAAATTAAAAATTATCCTCAAATTTAACACCCTTTTGAATTGTAACAAGGCAATTTTACCCTACCACAATTATAAACATACGCTGTAGTATAATTATTTCTGTATTATAATACATAAATATTTCTTAATTTGATTATAAGTAAATATGAATTAACTTTTTTCAGACAAGTGTATTTTTCAAACCAACCGTCGCGTGACGCAACTCATCGCTTATGAGCATAGAGCTTGTACTTCTGGAGGTAGCCTGCAATGCACAATATCGTGCCAATGCTAGACAGAGAGGGCAAGAGGACATTTCACTCGATTGGAAGCTGCATCCAATGAACTATGTACGGCGTGTAGTTCACCTCCCAATCGAGTGAAATGGCCTCTTGCTGTCTCTATTACCTTCTCGTTTTACTCTTGCACGAGATTTGTGTATTGCGTGTTACCTTCAGAGATACATGTTCTAACCTTATGAGTAGATAGTGAATAACAAATAATCCCCCTTATGATGTATCTCTCTTAAGTTAAACAACCTTTCCTACAATCTTCAATAGAGAGATTAATCTGTAGACAAGAATGAACTTAACATGTTATTTAACATCAGAGAGATACATTATAAGGGGAAATATACTAAATTGATGGTCCGTTACAAGCGCCATCTGTGCATGAATCCTCAAATCAGTAATGTCATTGGGCAATATTTACGTATCTTGGCGTACAGAAATCTCATAAATGTTTCTGTTGAAACCCTACTAGCATTTTCAGATATAACCCATAGATGTCTAAAATGCTCCAGATTTAAACAAAATTAGAAATACTAGCGGTCCCCCAGTGGTTGAAATTCGACCAAAATCATTGTTAAAAATTTGAAGATAATAAACCTATATGAATTTGAATATTTCCATTTTTTTTCTATTATACACTTTTTTGTATACTTACACAAAATAGTTCATCACCATTATATTTAAATTTAAGTAAAAAAATATTTTGCAAAGAATAATAATTTAATAATAAGTTTTGTTGACTTACGCTTCCAGTTAATGTACATGTATGACGTTAAGGCATATTCAATAAGCAAAATCAAATAACGTTCTGTTCCTGATTAAAAAACAAAATACTAATTTTCATGCCATCATACTATTATTGAATAAATTAACAATACAAATACACTTCGAGTATGCAAAACGTCAATAAAAATCAAGAATTTAAAAATGCCTTGATTTGAATTATTAGAAAATAAATGAAATAATTTTGTCCTCTAGCGATGTGAAGTTTAATGCCGCTAGTTCAGCTATTATGGAATACATGGGGGCAATAACTGTTATTGACGGAAAATGTTGGCCCTTTGATTTAATTTTTTAAATTAATATTATATATCCCCGTGTGGTGGCCGGGTTAGAATAGCACCATTGTATCCACCGCCTGTCGTATGAGGCGACTAAAGGGGCAGCTGTCCGCTGACTTACTACCTAGCTTTCCTTCCTTCTCCACAACCCGCACAGGATGTTCTGATTTAAATCATTTCATCTGGGAAATGACAACCCCACGGGTTCGAGTTACCTGGGTCACCAGGGTCAATTGGTAACACCACCCATGAAAATGGAGCTACGGAGTAGATGCCTCGGAAAAGAGCAGCTGCCTGGGGATCGTCAGGACATGTCTGGAACCGGCGCTGGACATGACAGCATGCGGGACGTCGGTGGCATGGTGCTGAGGAGGTGGGCCCCTGCCGTCCAAAGAGCTACAGCCCAAAATGAAGAAGAAGAAGGAGAAGAACCACAACACTCACCAATACAGTCACAACAACAACGTAACCATCACCAACGGAGTCAAACGAGAACGAGAACTCCAACCACAGAAAGTGTTGGGCAGGATCAACAGCCAGCGCTCACTCAAGCGGGACTGAAAAGACAGCGCATGAAATGGACTGGCGCCACGAATGAATTTATAATGTGCACGTTTTACAGAATTACGAACCTTGGCCAGGACAAGACTGGATATCGCCAAATACTCCATCAAGAGTTCTGTCGTGAGTACCCAGAGCTTCAAGTTACTGAACAGAGAGTCGCAGATCAATATCGTGTCATCTTGAGAAATGGCCTTATTTCGCCTGAACAACTGGAGAGAATAAAGAGCAAAGTGGAGCGCGAACTATTTGGTCGAAATACAATCGATCCAGAGCCTGAAACACCTTTGGCACAAAGAGCGGACGAGACTCAAGAACTACAACAAGAACAGCCAACCAACGCTGACCTGCTTGAGAAGATCCAAGGAAAGAGCTCTTAGAGAGTATAGTGGAACAGATCCACTGACTAAACCAGCTCTTCCCAAACAAAGATCATCGAAGAAACTGGGTATCCTCTTGCAGGCTATGAGCAAATTTATCTTGCCAAACTATGTTTTAGGTGCTAATACGTTAGAGTCGCTACAAACAATCATCTACTGTGCTGCAACTTTCATCTGCCGAACAATTGGGGTCGCAGTAAGACCAAGACAAGACCCAATTTAGACAAACACCTCGAATACCACCTTGGCAAAGAAGACGAAGAGAAAATCATTTCTCTTCGGAAAGACGTTGGAAGACTGACCGAGTACCAACGAGGAGTCAGGAACAACAGAATAGAAAGGCTTGTCAAGATTATCATGGACAATAACCGAATACACTCCCAGTGGGATGGAGAAAACATCACATCTCAGCAGTGTCTGGACAGTCTACGATAAAAACTCTCCGTCTACACAAGTCGATTGAGAAGGTACAAAAACAGTAACCAACGGAAACTAGACAACACACTCTTCCGACAATCAGAAAAAGGGTTTTATAGAAAACTTAACAAAAACAATAATAATGAAGCCCCTAGTTACCCTAGTAACTAGTGGACTACAAAAAGGCCTTTGATTCAGTTCCACATGATTGGCTCATTAAGGTGCTGAAACTCTATAAGGTGAATAATTGCATTATTAACTTTTTAGAATATGCCATGTCCACCTGGCAGACCAAAATCTGACTGAATGAAGCCAACTGTTCAATACAAACTGACCCCATTCCAATCAGAAGGGTTATATTCCAGGGAAACTCTCTTAGCCCACTGTGGTTCTGCCTTGCCATGAACCCTCTCTCGAACAAACTGAACTTGACAAATTTTGGGATCAGTCTCAAACACAACAACGTACAAGCATTAAAGATAAACCATTTGTTATACATGGATGACTTAAAGTTGATGGCAGCTACAAAATAACAGCTGCATGATATGCTTAAAATAGTAGAAGGGTTCTCTAGTGACATCCATATGAAATTTGGTCTAGATAAATGCCGAATTATTAATATAGTTAAAGGCAAAATACAGCAGGGGCACTTCGAAATGGGAGATGCCACCTCAATTGAATCTATGGGGGAAGGTCATACTTAAAAATACCTTGGAATAAAGCAGGCTCAACGTATTGATCACATGACTATGAAAAAGGACCTAACAGCAAAGTTTTATAGAAGGGTAAGACGACTGTTGAAAACCAAACTAAACAGTAAAAATCTGTTTCAGGCTATTAACACCTATGCGTGTTCAGTGCTCAGTTACTCTTTCGGTATAGTTAATTGGTGCAAGACTGACATTGAACACTTACAACGAAAAGTTCGAGTTTTACTAACAAAAGCTCAAAATCACCATCCAAAGAGCTCTGTCTTACAACTTTGCCACGGAATGAAGGAGGAAAGGGATTGACAGATCTAAGTAAACTATTAGATCAACAAATTTCTATTTTGCGTAGTCTGATCTTCATAGAGTCATGTGCCAGGTTGATGACTCACTGCGACTGACACAACAACATGTCCAATTACATCACCAGACCACAGATCAGAAACTGCTGAATTGGAAAGAGAAGCCCCTTCATGGAAGACATATAAATGACGTCAGTCAAGATTATGTCCACAGTGCAGCGTCGAACTATTGGTTGATCTCTGGTCATATGTTCCCTGAAACGGAAGGCTTTATATTGGCAATCCAAGATCAAGTAATTCCAATTAAGAACTACCTAAAGTACATCGTTAAAGACCCTTCTATTAACAACGATAGGTGCAAACATCTGAATCTATCCAGTATATCACAGGAGGTTGTCAAGCATTCGCTGCAACTGAATACAAAGAAAGACACCATGCTGTGGCAAAAATACTTCACCAGGAACTAGCACTGAAACATGAATTATCACAGACGGTAAGATTACCATACTATAAATATAAACCAGAATCTGTTTTCGAAAATTACAACTACAAGCTGTACTGGGACCGCACGATACTGACCGAACGGTCTGTTGCTCACAATAGACCAGAAATAGTTTTGGTAGATAAAGTCTCTCGGAAAATAACTTTAATTGACATATCAATTCTTAACAACAATAATATAAATATCAAGCAGGCTGAGAAAATAACCAAATATAGAGATTTGGTATTTCAAATAAAGACTCAGTGGAACATGAACAACACACGAACTGTACCAATTGTTATGTCAACGACAGGACTAGTCCCAAAACATCTATTAAACAATTTAAAATATCTCGGTCTGGACGAACATCTTTATAAACAAATGCAAAAAGCTATCTTGTTAGGGACAGCCTGGGCGGTCAGGAAATTTATGGGAAACTGCCGCCACAACTCCAACCACGGGCCTGAAAACCTGGCAAGGGCTCCCACAGAGCTAAACCCTTTTGATATCTAGGATATCTGGGGTTTAGTGAATTTCCCCCTAAAGGCACTCAGAGCTTGCCTTAGAGGGAGTGTGATGCCAGACTTTGTATGGTCAAGTAGGGATAATATATAATATTTTTAAACTTTAGTTTTTGAAAAATGCTTTATGGTTATTCAGGTAATTCACAACTATGATTTCAATTTCTAAGAAAACGATGCAAGAAACCAACTTATAAGAAACTATCAACATACATATTTAGTACACCTTAAACTACACTATGTATAATGCCAACAAATCAATTTACTATGCGAAGTTAGTCATGACTATTCCTGTATTATATCAAAAATATAAAGAACTACAATACACCTGCTGTTAATATGTTAAATAATACTTTTTATGTTCTCAATTTTTGTAAGTGTATTGAAATTTTTTAAATAATGCATTGATAATTTTCACATTGTATTAAAAAGGTAGGTACATTAACTTACAATGTTATGATATGTCAAACTGAATTCAAAATAATCAAACTCGTTAAAACGAAGATGGCCGAGAACATTAGAATTACCTATTGCCATGATGTCAGATCTAACAATTTATCTTACATCTCACAAATTGTTTTCATATCATGGGTTTTATAATCTTAATGTAACTGTATGAAACTATTAGATTTTAAAATAGAAACAATATAAATTAAAAGCATAATATCAAAATAATAAAATGTTATTCTAATTTCGAAACTTATCAAAATTTCTCAGTTTTTGGTTTAATTTAGTTCGTTTTTCGAGTCAATCCATTACGATTTTCTCTCCAAAACTAAACAAAAATAAAGAAAATCGTTTGAGAGTCAAGGGAGAAAATGGTACCTAATCGTTTTGTCTTTGCCTATTTATATATAGATTTATCTAGCCTAGCCTGCAGACTTTACTTCAATCTGTATGATCTGTGAACTTTATTAATATGCAAAAAATAAAAACTAGTTATGGATCTTCCAGCTAAACACAGGATTTATTTAATTTGCATCATCTTAGACGGTAAAATACTTTTTTATATAGGAAAATGAACTAAATTCGGGAAAATTGAATTCAAAAGCAAATTCTTTATAAAATAAAGTAGATTTTGGACTTGATTCGAGATCCATCAATATCTTCAGTAATATTGTCACTTAGTGTATAATTTTTATTATCGTACATTCGAGTTCTTATGTCCAGTTTAGTAATTTCGTTAGCCGCTTTCAATCTAATTTTATTAATTTATTTTTCTTTATAAACACCAATAATGTAATTAGATAAATAGAACTAAAAACATACAACAATAACACAGGTAACACGGTATAACATACGGGGTTTGAACACAATGCAGCAATAAAATTCTCCTAGGCGCACCAACTTTAATGTAGAATAGGTCAGGAACTGTGCCTGGGCAGCAAATTGTTTCAGGCACTAAGCATATAAAGATGTTGGGAAGGATTACCATTATCAATGCAAAATAAATTAGATAAAAGCATTTTTAAATTAATTTTGAAAATTCTAAAATTAATACTATTAATCAGACCACAATCAGCCAATTTTAGCTTATTTGGGATATTACTTTAAAAAAAATCGCACACTGTCAGATTCGGTGGGCTAAGGAGCTCAAGCCTCCCCTCCAAAATCATCTGGGTTGTATGCTTTTTAGTGTTTAATTTGTTAAAACCTACCTTGAGCAAGGGCCTGCAAACGATAATCAGGCATTGCAACACAGCCTGGGTCTATCTCCTTGTATCTAAAAAACACACATGTAAGGTTCCTAACAATTGTATATAAGTTACCATCAACGGATATGTGTTATTTCTTTTATAATAAATATAGTGTAATAAATGTTATTAAACGTTTCCAATTTCATGGCTGTAGGTATACCAATTTGGTGACCAGATGGAATATTCAAGATGAGGTCTCACAAGAGACAGGGGTGAGTTTCAGGCGGGCGATCTCGTACAAAATATACTTAAGTAGGGAGGGGGCGTGACTTCTGTAGAAACAGAAAACATTGTATTTCATGGGATGCTCCATTAAAAATTGTGGATGTTTGCTTCAAACTCTCGTTCTATTGTGTTAAACTCAATAATCGTGAAGCCCTGGGAGGTGGCGATCTCGCCACATCGCCCCTCCCTGCTCCCTGGATCAGCCCCTGAAAGAGAAGTATACACCCGTATTGGTGTTTTTACATTAAGATATTTGCTATTGTGAACAGTAAATCCAAGTATACTATTTGTTTGGTTTATTAGTTACATAATGTTTCATCTGGCCTTTGACTCACCAGAACGAAGTTAATAATTATGCCGATCAACTTAGGCGAACCCGTCGCGTGAAAAAAGTTTTATGAGGGTTAATTGATGTACAATGTTTTTTTGTGGTGGATGGATTGATTAGGACCGCAAACGTTACTGTTCGATTAATCTATCACCAGTATTTAAGAAATGTATACAATAAAAAATATATAATTTTGTAAAACAAAATTTTCAATCCTCAAAATTGAATCTTGAATCCCAAATTTCAGAGCTACGGCCTTGAACTTAGGCAAAGCATACTGGCCAAATATGAACTATATCAAATATATGTTGGCTACCAAAGATCGAATGAAGACTCGCTTCAATCTGAAGACAAATTCGGTCGGGTTCTAAAAAGGCATATGGTCTGGTTATGCCACCTCCAGCGGAGCAAAGGTAAGCCTCCAAAGCTCATACCAACTTGGGGTAGGGTATACAAAGTGGTCAATATGATGGATGATCTAGTCCATCGAATTCTCAGAATCCGAGGTTCAAGAGGTAGGTGGTCCATTTAGACTGATTGTCGTTCTATCATGGAGAGAATGACTCCGACCGAAACAATCGCATTAAAGAGGGGTAGTGTTAAGGTGGAAACACATTATCGTCACGTCACATGAGAACACATGCGATTACGCCATGCACGACACGACGGCACGCTCGAAATATCTGCAATACAATTTTCAGATGCTTTCAAATCAGCTAGAAGTACACTATGGTGACGTCAAGTCACCTCATGTAGCTCACGGCAAGTTATACATGACAATGTGAGTTCGTTTCTGCAAATTTACATTTTCGGCACGCGTGATATTGTAGGGAAGCTAGTGTCGCCTCTTTCGGGATTTTGTTGTAGTTATGTGTGAGAAAGAGATATTTGTAAACAAGTTATTTGATTTAATTTTTCTAAAAGGTAAATACTTTTTTATTAATGATTTCCTTTATAATATTTACAAATACATAAATATTACTGTATACATTACTATAACAGCTATTAATAACACAAATAAGTGATAATGACTGTAAACAAAGTAAAAAACCGATTTAGTAACGTAGGTCATTGTGTTGTAATGTCACAAGTCTCATAGTAAAACGGCTATATGTTTACTTTCCGGAAGCTTACAAATAATTCGAGTGTTTACAACAATTTGTATTTTGTGATTTAATAATAACATTATATTTTACTAGCCGTTATCCGCGGTTTCACCCGCGTACGGAATGTTCAAGCCTTTGCAAAAAGAAATAACATATGAAACATATGGGTTATCCTATATACAACAATTTCTAACATGTTTGAGCCACCCTACTTAATATAATATATTTCACCCAAACTGCAAGTACTTATGGGACACCCTATATAACTATTTTATTCGACATTTTTTGAATCACCTTGAATAACTGTAACTCTACTTCAGCCTATATTGCAACCATCCTCTATATGCTGCTGTTTTATAATTTTTTGAACACCTGACTATAACTTTTCTCTACCCTATATTTCAGCTATGCAACTGCTTATGGTGTACCCTGTGTAACCATTATTTCTGAAATTTTTTTTAACCACCTTTTAAAGTAAAATTTCTCTTTACTTTATATATTAATCAACCTTTATATGAGCTTTTTCTAACATTGTGTTACACACTCTAAAACTATAATCTTGCTTCTCCCCATATTTCAGATATTCCATATAGTAGAATGCAACTGTTTATGGTCTACCCTATATAACAATTTTAACTTTTTTGATCCATCCTAATGGAAATGATGTGGAACCCTTTGTGAGTCAAAAATATAAAAACACAGTTTTGCACCTTAACACCAAACTTTTATTTTAACCCTCACCTAAACTGCAACTGCTTATTGACCACCCTATATAACAATTTTATTAAAAAAAATTTATAACCGCTTTGTATAACTAACTCTACTTCCATCTATATTAAAATCATCCTGTATACACCGCTGCCAATTTGTCAAACATTACAACTTATTTTTGAACCACCCTCTATAACCATAATTTTACTCTACAAAATATTTCAACCACCCTGTATGTGCATCTGCTTAGGGGCAACCTAATATGAAATTTTTAAATACTAATTTCTAATCACACTGTATGAACTATAATTTTACTTCTATCCATGTTTCAGATATTGCAGATATGCAACAGCTCATGTTCTATCCTATAAAAAAAATTATACAACCTGTTTGACTATAAATCTACTTTACCCGCTATTTCAGTCACCTTGCATTTGCAACTTCTTATCGGCCACCCATTATAACATTTTTTCTACCACCCTGAATAATTATAAATCCATCAATGACAAATATATTTCACCTAAACCGCAACTGCTTATGAGGCACCGAATATAACAACTTTGTTCAACATGTTTTTTAATCACCTTGTATGTATTACAACCCTGTATACGCAACTGCTTATTGGTCATCCTATTTAACATTTTTAAAATAATTATCATAACACTTCTTCACCCTATATTTTAACTAGCCTATCTTTGCAACTTATTATGAACTATGATATTTCACATTGTTTCCTTATATTTTTTCAAGATATATTAAAGTATAATTTCTCTCCACACTTCAGTTAAACCAACCTTCATTTACAACTTTTTCTAACCTTGTTTGAATGACACTCTATAACTATATTTCAGGTTTTCTATATATGCAAGTGCTATATAACAAAATTTTTCTAGCATTTTTTACCCACCCTGTATAATTCTAACTGTAAGCCACCCCATATTTCAACAACCTTGTATATGCAACTACTTATTTTCCACCAAATATAACATTTTTGTACGACCCTGAATCCTTAGAATCCTACCCCACCCTATATTTCAACCATCCGGTAAATGGAACAACTTGTAGATCATACCATTGCTTTAAAATATTTTTAAACCCACCTGTATAGCCATCCTATATATGTAAATACTTCTGGATATAAAACAAGTTTTTAACCACAACAGAAACTATAATTCCACTCCATCTTATATTTCAAACACCCTGTATAAACAACGGCTTTTAACATTTCTTTAACCCATTTCATAACTATAGTATCTTATGAACACAATTCAAAGATCCTAACTGCTTACCTAAGACATTTTTAAAGTTTTTTTATTCACTGTATAAATTTTCTACCCTTTTTCAACCACTTGGTATATGGAACTGTTGATGGCCTACTCAATATAAATTTTTTGGACCACCCAGTATAACTAATTCCACTCCCCCTTATTTCCACCACATCGTATATATTCACCTGCTTATAGGACATCAAATATAACTTTTTTTTTATTTTTTTTTTATTTTTTAAATTCATGTAATTCTACTCCGCTCTAAGTTTCCTATATACCGAACACCCTGTAAAATTACGCTTGATATATGTTGATTTTTGTTAAATCGAAACATGTTACATTTGCACATTTTGAATTTTGAATAAACGCTAAGCTGATGCCAGTATATAATATTTTGTCCGTGTGGTGAACCAATTGAGTAATTGAATTACCCAACATGGTAGAAGTTTATTCGATATATCTGCCGTTTCTGTCAGTTTAGAGAGATAAAATGTCTACCACAAAAAAGATTCAGCAAAATCAGTTAAGTGGTGATGCCCGAACAAACAAACAAACAAACAAACAGACAAACTTACAATTTTATAATAGTATAGATATAGGGACATGTACTATATAGTTCAATTTATCGAAAATCAAAAAAAAAAACTAATATTTTATCTATTTCTCTTGAGAATTTTTTTTGAATTTTCACTTAAGTGACAACATAAATATGTAATTTTAAGAGAACTTAATACATTAGTAAAATGATTATTATACTTTTGGGATACCAGGATTAATCAATATATAATAGGTGTAAAACAAGAATAATAATAAGTTGAAACATTAAGAAAAATTAAATGTTATATATTTTTAATGTCTTCGAATTCTAAGGAACTCGTCGAGCTACAATCTTCACGTTCCATTATTACACACAACGTAAAGTAATAAATGTGACGTGAGTATAGAGTGTTCTTAAGGCATGACATGACAGCATGTGAGATTTCGCCGATGTGACAAGCTCACGTGACATGAAGATAATCTGTTTCCACCTTTAGAACAGTTCATTTTTTACGCCTCGAATTTATTCATGACGACAAAAAACTGTTCTCCGAAATAAACAGTTGGCGCTGGAAAAAAATATCCACAAGAATAGCTATTCGAGGAAAAGTAACAGAATATCAAGCGGGTCTACTGCTGCAGGCGGTCAGAAATTTGCGTTGAAAATAAATAAATTTTGCGCGATTTTCGTGATTTAACAAAGAGATAGTACATTGAAAAAATAGTGGGAAAGTATGTAAGGTGTGGAAGCGAATTAATAAAAAATACTTTAGTTTGGATTTAGTTAATTGTTTACTCTTAAAAGATAATAAATTAAGAAGCAGATAATAAGCTGTCTTTTTTTAGGGCTGTAACAAACTCGATGAGACTCGAAGTATCGAATCGGTATTTTTATACTGGTATCGTTACTTGAATCACATGTTTGCTTCAGCACAATCCATGTCGACTTACCGTATAACTGTATTTCTACCGAAATGGTGTCTGTCCTGCCGAACTACCGAATTGTTTTGATAGTAAGATAAATAAGTCGTCATTCATAATTGATTATATCTTCATATTGTCATTTATTAAATTATATGATATTCTTTTATATTTTGAACACTATTCACTACTCTTTCTTAACTTTAAAGATTTCATAAACTATTGAGATCTATAAAGTATGTTATAGTGTAAGAAATAATTTCGAAAACAGTTCTGTAAAATAAAAGATTTACTCAGGATATTCTATTTGAAATTGAATGAATTTATTGAATGCATATAGAGTTTGATGTGAGAACAAAATATAGTGCTACAACGTCTCCAATAAGTGGCAGTATTATTATGCAAAGATTATATATGGAAGAAATGTTTCTTATAGCCATGATGAAGTAGAAATTAGAAAATTAAATACCAATGGATGTTGGTAAAGTCAGTGCTAGTAGAACGAATTTTGTCGGAATCAGGTAAATAAAAACGTGCCTCATGAAAACCCAAATGTGAATGACATATTTCGGGCATAAAATAAAATGCTGTAATTTTCATTGTGAAGAGTAGTTTAGGAGAATTGTCAAATTAGTATAAGAATATAATTATTTATCTATTTCTTTATTAAAAATAGTATATATGTTTATATTACTTTCTATTTACTAAGGAGATTGATATAAAGTAATAAAAAAGTGTTTAGTTGCCTTGCTTGAGTGTATATTTATTTTATTTATTTTATATTTATAATTGAATAAAAATGTTTAAGTGCCACTACTCAAATTATGACTAACGAAAGTAACGAGTAACGAATACTTTGTAACGAGTAGTCAGACTAACAGTAACGAATACATACGAGCATTCAAGAAGTCGTTACTTTTACAGTACTACTTTTTTATCTGTCTTTGTGACACATATATCACAACATAACTTCATTTGAGTGATTCAAGCCATCCTGTTAATCGATTTTTGTGAAAAAAGAAATACCAAATACTGCACATTGGTATCTGGTATTGTTTAAAAGATGCAGTGTGGTTTCAGATTTTGTGATTTATTGTCTCATCCCCATAAACTATTTATTTATGAATATTTCTTGTATAGGCATTTTAGCCACTACTTTAATTAGTGTTTATTTTGTAAAAAAACGGCTTTGAAACTGATCATTTATTATATATGGATGGATAGCCCTACATCATTTTGCATATTCTTATTTGCAATAAAAAAATCTTCGTTTCTTAATTTTTAGTTTATTGCTGTATAAATTACTAAAGATGAATTTTGTAAATCCTGATTCCCATGCTTGCAAAATAAAGCAAAATAACCTTACAATTGTACACCTACAAAATTTATTGACTCTTAGTAATTTATTGCTGAATAGATTAATAAAAACTGGAAAACCCAAAATTATATGTATGTAATGACCTTTGTACTTCCCTAGAAGTTAAAGACTTGCAGCGTTAGATTAGAGAATCTTGTCAAAGACTTTATCAACAATCATTGGTTGAAAAAAGTTACATTATGTGCGTTATGACATGGTTTACTCGTCTTGTCAAAAGCATACATTTTCAATATTCAGTGACAAGTCATCCATAAGTAGTCAATAAATTACCGTAATAATACCTGAAATCTACTTCTAAAAAATATCAACCCAAACATTAAAACCGTATCAAATTTGATTTTGTAACTCCACTGTGTTTTCAAGATTTCGTAGTAGTAGTTCATTTGTAGGAATTGTATTCAATAAAAATACCAGCGTTGTTAATACATGTTTCATTATTCCATATGATGTTCTGCGCTAAGTTTGGTTTTCAGCACATTTCTTAAACAACATTGATCAGGTTGAGTCTAATTTGCTCTAACAAATATATTTCTTACAATTCTCTTTCTCAATTTCTGGTTAGATAGATTTTTGAACTAGGTCATTTAAACGAACCCTAATTTGGAGGTTTTTCTGCAATCAAGAACCATCCGGCTAATAAAAAATCGGTCGAACTAAAGATAAGGAAAATATTAAACAAATAAATAATTATAATTGTTTGAAATTGTTTTGATTTTATTTATTCATGAATTAGAGCCAGTGTTTTTAAAGTTTGTCAAGATGGAATATCCATTTCGTATGGCCTAAATCTAACCTTTACCATAATTTATTGCTATTTTTTTGCTAATTTATTGCGCTACTAGAAAATTAATTGCTCCCCCCCCCCTTCCGAGAAAAAGTGGCTATTGCAGCTTGACCGTCAAGCTAGCATAGCAACCCCGATATCTCGGAAACCAAGGGGGATACGGGGGTGCTCCTTCCATCAAAATTAATTGCTAATTATTTGCTGAAACCTAGGCTATGAGAGATAACATTTAAAGATAATCTCTCTTTGTCTCTTATATGGTTATTAACCGAATTTGGATTAATTCGATATAATTAGCAATTAATTTTGGCGCAAGGAGCACCTCTGTAGCCCCCTTGGTTTCCGAAATATCAGGCTGGCTATGCTAGCTTGTCAAGCTGGAATAGCCACCTTTTCTTGGAGGAGGGGGGAGCAATTGATTTTCTAGTAGCGTAAGAAATTAGCAAAAAAATAGCAAGAAATTATGGTACAGGTTAGATTTCGCTCATATGAAATGGATATTCCAGCTTGACAGATCTGCATTTCTACAGAACCTAAAATATTCATAATTAAATGACCGGCATGAGTAAAAATCTTAAATAGTTTCAGTTGACGTGTGCGGTTTTTCAGTACTCGCATTCTCACAAAAATAAGCACGTACCATATGTCGGTGTTTCTTATCCAAAGTGTACAATACGGGTTACAATGTATCTTTAGCATTGTTAATCATTTTGTTTTTTTGGGGATTTACAAGAAAAATATAAATTTCGCTCATAAATGATGTTAAAACAGTTTTCATAAAAAAATCTAAAAATGTAGGTGATTTGAAAATTACCAAATGATTTTCAAGATAAATACGTCAATTACCCTCATTTGTTTAGCCCGTGCGAAGCCAGTGTGATATAACACAAACTTTTTCATTTCCAGTTTACAATAAGTATTTAATACTGTAATGTTCATTTGCTAAAACGTCGTTGAAATACCCATTGTTGAATCTAACGCAAAATCGGCATTGTTTGAAGTTACAATTTACAAACCCGATAAGCACATTAGGCAATCAAGTCAAAAAGTCATTAATAAAAGAGTTGTAATTAGTAAATTTGAAAATGTTTGAACTACATTCCTAAATTTTATATAGAAAACTAGTTGTTACCTACTTAAAATTTCCTGGCACGCCAAACGTTGGGCAAAAAAATTGTAATCTTTGGCAGGCGCATATAAAAACTTTCGCCCTCACTGATCTAGTGGATATATTCAGGTAATAACTAAATAACCAAATCTGGTGTTTATTTTATTTGATAGCTATTTCAATTTCTTAAACACCCTCCTGGGTAATGCATCCTAAGATTTAATTTACAGTAGTCACCGGTTCTCATATGTTTCGCCTTGCTAGGGATTCTTTACGCATTTTGAATATACTCTAGTGTTGAAGAAGCCCTAGAAAGGCGCAACATAGGACGATTGAATGTATAATACCACATTACTATAATTGCTAATAATAATGTAAAACCGTTTAGAAACAGTATGCAATCAATCACGATTTTCTGACAAATCTTCGTTTTTTACCTGATTTACAATTCTATTGTTTATTTTATTACATTTTTATCTCTCTCTCTCTCTCTCTTACACTTTCTCTCTCGCTCTCTAATTTGATTCTCTTTTATTTGTTTTATTATTTGGACCACTTTCTATAAGTGTAACTCTAAATCACTCTATATTGCAAACACCCAATATATGCTCCTATGTATTGGTCATTCAGTATAACTCCTTTGTCTATGTCTATTATTTTCTAAACCACCCTGTCCACTTAAAATTAAACTATATTGCAGTCGCCCTGATATTTTTTAAACCACCCTGTATAAGTATAAATTCTCTATACCCTGTTTTTAATATTGTTACACTCACCCTGTATACCTATAATTTTACTTCGCCCTATATTTCTAGTATTCCATATTTGCAGCTGTTCAAGTTCTACCCTATATGACAAAAAACTTCACATTTTTAGACCACATAGTATAAGTATATAATTTTACTCTACCATTTATTTGAACCACCCAGTATATACTGCTGTTTCTAAAAAAAATTGAACTCATCTGTATAACTATATATTTCAAATATTTTAACTGATTATGCTTATATAACAAATTTTTGACACACATTGATTAACTATAATTTTACTTCATTCTCATTTCAACCACTTTCATAAGCAACTACTTATGTTCCACACTATACAACCACCCTGTATAACTATAATTCTGCTTAACCTTATATTTCAACTATCTTGTATATGCAACTGCTTCTAACATTTTAACCCTTCTATATAACTGTAATTATTCTGACCGCATATGCTTATTTAACAATTTGTTTAAAGTTTTTTGATCCACTCTGTATAACTATAGTTTTATTTCACTTTTATTTCGATCACCTTGTATACGCAACTACTTATGTGCTACGTAATACAATATTTTTTAACCACGCTGTATAATTAATTCAATGCCACCTTATATTTCAACCATCCTATGTATACAACTGCTTATGTACATCCTAATATCACATGCATGCACGCACACACCTACAATCGTATACCATATAGTAGAGTTCGCCGACATAACAAATTTTCCTTTCGATAAACTTATGTTCCATGTCCACTATATAATATTTTTTAACCACCCTGTATAACTATAATTCCACTCCACCTTATATTTTAAACATTCTGTATATGCAACTGCTTCTAACATTTTTTGAACCCTCGAATATCCTTTCTGCATAAGCTTATTCAATCATTTTTTAAAGTTTTTTGATTTACTCTGTATAACTATAGTTTTAATTCACTCTTATTTTAACCACCTTGTATACACAAGTACCTATGTGCCACACAATACGACATTTTATGTACCACCCTGCATAAATATATTATTTATTTCAGCCTTATATTTCAACCATCCTCTATACGTAACTGCTGATATACCACCCAATAACACATTTATTTTTAAGATGATTGTTGCTCGAATTTCGACGCACGCACAGACACACACACACACCTACCACCGTATACCATATAGAAAAGATCGCCAGCATAACAATTTTTCAATTCAATACACTAATGGAATTTTTTTTATCGTTTCACTCGACTCTAAGTCCCTTAATAGAACTTTTTTCAAATAGAAACTGCCTTCCAAATGAATCAAAATCAAAACCATTACAAATACCTGCCCTGCCTGTACGATATAGTTTTATGACATATCCTGACATTTAAGCTAGATATTTATGATGAAAATTTGACATTTACACTAATGTTTACCGTTTCTTGCACATATTTTTCCGATTTTTACAAAAACGGTACGTTATCGAAAAATATACGGAATCAAGCTGGAATGTATTGTTGTTAATTTAAAATATTCAAATTGATTTAGCCGTTTTAGAGAAAACAGTGAAGATCATTGAAATGTAGTCCCTTATTTACTGTCTTTTCTGATTTTCTAGAAAATCGTAAACCTCACGTTATAGAAAATTATATGGTCCTTTTACTTTTTTAATATTCCTTACTACAATGCAGTTTATATCATCAAAATTGCCCAATCCGTTTTTGAATAATCACTGAACATACATAAAAAAAGATGCCGACGAATTATTAACCTCCTCCTTTTTGGAAAAAAAATATACAAATGAAAAAATTGTATTAGTATGGAGGGTCATATGCAGTATTCTATTCAAATACTATATTGCGCTTTATCTTCTGTGATGTGATTTATAACTTACTATTTATCAGCAAAAATATTATTTTAATTTACTTTTATTTCGTCTAGAATTTTCCTTAACAGTATTTGTGTAACAAATGCCTAATAATTTTTGTTGTAGCCACTTACCCTTTTGTTACTATTTTTTAAATTTATATATATATATATATGTTATATAAGTTATTCCATCGACTTATGTGAAACCATCTAGCAACAGTTCCCAAGCTGAATCAGCATCCACGTGTCGTCTCAGGTTACCTTCGACGACGTACATCCGTGAGAACAGCAAACGCTGCGACAGCTTAGTCAGCATTATTATGTTATAAATTGTTCAATTGCCTTATGTCTGTATTCATTATTACTTACAGTTCTGTCTAGTTTAGTTTAATACTCATTTTGTCTTTTTATTGTTATAAAGTATTATATTGTTATTTTCAAGTTTTATATTAAAAGTTAATAATTGTGCAACTATAAATAAAATCTTTTTTAAAAAGAGAAATTTTGAAAGTGTGATATAACAAATTGGCGCAGTCAGTAGGATCCGTCTAACGTTACTAGAACACGAGTACTCTAACTGGTAGCGGCGGATTCCTATCCCTCAACGGAACAACGAACCTGAAAGAAGTCCTCACTGCAATCAAACGTAGAACACGGCGCTTTCAATGTTCCTGTTGATGTAAGTAATGGTGAATCGTCATTCGTTTTAAGTAAATATTATTTGATTTATTTTATTGAACATTGATTTTTAATATTTGATATAATCTATTTGATTTGATTAATATTGATTTATTTTATTATTTGATTTTACATATTTATCAATTTGATTTTTATTTTGATATATTTGATTCAAATGAAACATTGATTTATTTCATTAACTGAATTATTTTATTTTATTGATATATTTATTTGATTTATTTTTATTGATATTGGTATATCTGATTTACTTATTTCATTGTTTTTTTTGAATAACTGATTTATTTGAATTTACTATTTTAATTGATTACCATACTGTTCTATAATTCAAACAATCGTTATTCCCATTAACGTATTCTACATTTTATTAATTCTCTATACCCTTTAACATTTTATTCTATAAACTTTACACCCTTGTTCCAATTCTTTTATATCGACTAATATAAAAATGGCACAAGCTTCTCCAACACCGGTAATCAATGAAACCGAAAGATATCGGTTAACGGAAATATTTTCCGTTATACCCGAATTTGAAGGCGACCAAATTTCCTTGGGAACCTTTATAGATGCATGTAATTGCGCATATAATATGTCCACGGCGGATCAAAAATATTTATTAGTGATCCATATAAAGAACAAACTCAAAGGGAAAGCGGCGCAGTTAGTTAATTCAAGGAATCCCGGATCATACCTTGAAATTAAACAACTCTTGACCCTACACTTTGGAGATTCTCGTGATCTCTCTTCCCTGATTCATGACCTACAACGTCTGAAACAACTTTCAAATGAGTCCCCACTGACATTTTATAATCGACTCCAAGTTTTGAGTGCGAAAATGCACTCCTGTATCCACAAAACCGCTGGGCTTAGTCCAGAACAAAAAGACGCCCAGACCACTCTAGTGGATACAATGGTGATGAATACCCTTCTTACGGGATTAGAACCCCGTTTAGGTCAGGTAATTCGTGCCAGTAACCCAAAAGACCTTCTAGAGGCACACTCCCGGATTAGGAGAGAGCTTCAACTTTCTTATTTCGAGGATCAAAAAACGAACAAATATGTTCCTCTCAAACCCAACTTTCAAACACGAAAGCCGACACAACCTCTTAAGTGTCTTCATTGTGGTCGATTAGGCCACATAGCCGCAAATTGCCGATTGAAAAATCAAAATGGTTCTCAACAATTCAACCAAAACCATAGGCCAAATCCTGTTGGACCTAACCAACCAACAAGGCCAAATTTCCCCTCAAACACACCCCCTGTTCAACAAGGACAACAGTTTCGTCCACAAAACTTTCAGAGACCCCCTTTTAGGTCTCAAATGAACCCAAATTATTCTCGTCCTTCGGTTATACAGAATAACCCGAATAACCGTCCTGAAAGGACACATCATTTCAATCAACATCAAAATGATGGTTACTCACAATATTCGGATTATTATACCGATAATTACAATACTTATGACTACGAGGATGATAGTCAAAATTATTCAGGCTTCGAAGAAACTTTTGACGATACCCCTGTCGAGCCTCTTAATTGTCACGATTATCAGGATTTTCTAGCGCTTCCGAGCCTAGACCAACCTCCCGATTCGACAACAACTTTGTGCGAAGTCGAAACCCAAATTCAAAACTTGAATCTCGACGATCTGAACCCAGATTTGAACTTCCCGGAACAACTATTTCTTTAAGCCCACTTCTTACTGTAAACTCTAAAAATCTCTACTATATTCTTGACGCTTCTTCTAAATTTAAACTTCTTATTGATACCGGAGCTGGTATCTCTATCTTCAAAGAAAATACCGTAAAGAATTTCACCCAAAGATCTCCTGAAAGGGTAACTATTCAAGGTATTACCCACGAAAAAATTCCCATCTCACAATCAACTTTAATCCCTTTCGCTCCACGTAACCCACATAAAGTTTTCATATACGATTTGGACATTGAGTTTGACGGCATACTAGGATTAGATTTTCTTGAACACTATGAATGCATAGTTGACTTAAAATCTAAACAGCTAATAACAAATTTTAAAACCATCCCTTTACACAAAGTTCCCGATAACGATCAACCCTTGACTGATGTACCCGACACACTCAACGTTAAGCCTAATATTACTTCACAAACACCTACACAAAACAAAATAACCATTGAGGCACGCACAGAAAAGATCTTTAAACTTAAATGCGATCTTTCTAACATCGACGCCATCTTACCAACTCAAGAAATTGACAGAGTACGACTTCCAAACGCACTCGTACACATTAACTCAAAAGGTGAATTTCTAACTTCCATTATCAACGCTAACGCGATGCCCAAAACAGTAACTTTTTCTGATTTAAAACTGGAACCACTTGACAAAACTCACCCTCTTCTGAATTTCAATACAGACGATTATCATGAACCCCAATACATAGACAGAAACTCGACTATTAGACAACAAATTAGAACTGAACATCTAAATGACGAAGAACGCGAACAAATCACTGATCTTTGTTTGGAATTTCAAGACATTTTCTATCTTGAAGGTGACGTCTTGACTTTCACTAACGAGGTTAAACATTCGATTGATACGAACAACGCAAAGCCCGTTTTCACTAAATCCTATAGATATCCTCAAGTACATAAAGAGGAAGTGAAAACCCAAATTGGAAAAATGCTTGAACAAGGTATCATTAGGCACTCCTCATCCCTTGGTCCTCCCCTGTATGGGTCGTCCCCAAGAAGCTCGATGCATCTGGTAAACAAAAGTGGCGAGTAGTTATCGATTACAGGAAATTAAATGAATTGACTGTAGATGATAAATATCCTCTGCCAAATATCTCTGATCTTCTCGACCAACTTGGAAAGTGTCAATATTTTTCGACACTGGATCTCGCTTCCGGGTTCCACCAGTTGGAAATCCAAGAGGAAGATATTCCTAAGACTGGCTTTTCTGTCGAAAATGGTCATTACGAATTCGTTCGTATGCCATTTGGTTTAAAAAATGCACCTTCTACTTTTCAGAGGGTCATGGACAATATTCTTCTGGGTATACAGAATGAACGTTGTCTCGTCTATATGGATGATATCATCGTCTACTCTCCAACCATCCATGAACATATTTCCCGGTTAACAGAAGTTTTTAAACGACTTCGGAAGTCTAACCTCAAAATTCAACCTGATAAGTGCGAATTTCTTCGTAAAGAAGTGGCTTATCTTGGCCACCTTATCACACAAGAAGGTGTAAAACCAAACCCTTCAAAGGTTGAATGTATTCAGAACTTTCCGCAACCCCAAACTCCAAAAGACATCAAATCTTTTCTTGGTCTCGCTGGGTATTACAGACGCTTCATACCAAATTTTGCGAAGATCTCTAAACCTCTGACTAAACTACTCCAAAAAGACGTCAAGTTCATCTTTGACGCAGACTGCAAGTCTTCCTTCAATGAACTGAAGCAAGCCCTTGTATCTGACCCAATTCTGATATATCCAAACTTTGAAGAACCCTTCCTGCTCACTACTGATGCTAGTGCTTTTGCTATTGGAGCGGTTCTTTCTCAAGGCCCTGTGGAAAAAGATCTCCCTGTTGCATACGCTTCTCGCACCCTCTGTGCTGCAGAGACACGATATTCCACCATCGAACGAGAATTGTTGGCCATAGTTTGGGCTGTTAAGCACTACAGACCGTATCTTTTTGGGAGAAGGTTTACACTCCTGTGTGACCACCGTCCGCTTACTTGGCTCTTTTCCATCAAAGATCCTGGCAGTCGTCTAGCCAGATGGCGCCTTAAGCTAGAGGAATACAATTATAAGATTGAGTACAAGCCCGGCAAGGTAAACCAAAACGCGGATGCTCTTTCTCGCATCAAAATCAACCATTTCAAGCAATGTGCTGATTTCCTTTCCAAAATCAAAATTTTCGCTAACAATGAAACTGACTCCGAACAACCTGAAAACTCTGACAATGACGACGAACATGACGAAAGAATTATTGCTGAGTTTAATCGATTTGTTCAACTCTACAAAACTGAGTCAATAATCGATTACTCTAAAATTGAAATATCCAATTCTCAACTTTTAGACAAGTCCCACAAACGCATAGTTACATTCTTTTGGCAAAACAAAACTAACGACTTACACGACAAAATTATTGATGACTTTTTCGAAGAAGAACCTAATTTCAGTAATGACACTCTTAACATCATGGCCAGTAAATCTGTCAGGCATAGAAAATACTTAGTTGTACCTTTGCCCTATGACCCTGAAACTGTCGTCTCACATCTTTTCAAAATTATTTATACCAACCAAGACCAATTCAACGACTCCGAAATATACTGCATAGAAAATAACATAGAACTTCCCATTCTCGAAATTTTATCTTTCATTCTCTCCGACAAAGAAATCAAACTGAAAATCTGCCAAAACATTGTTACAACTCCTACCGAAGACGAAATTCCTATAATAATACAACAATACCACTCTGGTAAAAACAACCTCCATCGTGGCATTAACGAAACCATCAGACGTATTAGGGAAAAATACAATTGGACCGGCTTAATTAAAACTGTAGAACAATTCACCAAATCCTGCGAAACTTGCCAAAAAGTAAAGTTCTGTAGGAAAAACTTAAGTGCACCTTTTGTTATTACGGAAACACCCAAGACTCCTTTCGAACGTATTAACATTCACATCTTTGAATATCCATCTAGAAATCATGCACTCACTATTAGGGACGAACTCACGAAATTTACGCAAGCCTACCCCATTAACGACAAAACAGCTTCAACTGTCGTAAACACCCTTCTGATTTTCTTTCAACATTACGGAACTCCACTTCGCATCCATTGTGACTATGGACGTGAATTTGACAACACTTTAATGCGGGATTTATGCCAACTATACGACATAAAACTGACATTCTCCAGCGTTCAACATCCCGAGTCAAACGGTTCTATTGAAAGATTTCACGCGACCTTAGCAGAAATGATAAGGGCAAATACAGCGGAACATCCAACCGAACATCCATTTAACGTCCTCCCTTATGCCATCATCTGTTATAATAACACAAAAAATAAAACCACCGGTTTCACGCCCTATGAACTCATATTTGGGCACACTTCTAGTAGGCCTCCAGAAACCCTTTACAACCAGGAAAAACTTATTTCGAAATACGTAAGAGACCTAAATAACAGAATGGACTATTATTACAGACTCGCCCGTGCTAAAACCGAAAGACAGAAAGAAAAATCTAAAGTGCGATTTGACCAACACGTTTCTACTAAACAACCCGATTACAAAGTAGGCGACAAAGTCTACGTAAAAGAGTCCCAAATAAAAATAAAGCCGAAAACAAATTCAACGGCCCCTTCGAAATTACCGCAATACGAAAAAACTCTGCCACCGTCATAAATTTACAAACAAACCAAATAACTAAAGTTAACTTTGACAGACTAAAACCCTATTTTGAATAAATCCCTTTTTTCAGATTCTGTGGACTGTTTTCAGTCGTGAACCTTCAACAGTACTCCATTACGCCTGTTAACAATACTATAGGAGTTTTCTTCCATGAAGAAGGAACCCTTAAAATTTCTAATGACAAATGGACACTCCTTGTTTACAAAGATCTAAACCCCTTTCGAGACGCTATTTCTAACAACGACAATATACTGAACAGACTTTTAGAAACTATTAACGACAACAAAACCAACATTAAAATCTTCAAATCAAAAGTACAGACTCACGTAAGCCTCCTGAAACAAATATCTAAATCAATTAACATCAAATATACAGAAATTTTCGCTGACACTGAGACTTACAGTACCAACAGAAAGAAACGCGGACTCATTAACGGACTGGGATCGATTTGGAAATCTATTTCCGGTAACTTAGATGCAACAGACGGAGAATACTTTAGTGACTCTATAAACAAAATTACTAAAGACCAACATCAAATTGAAAACTTAATGAAACGACAATTATCAGTAACAACTTCAGTCATTAAGAACCTTAACACCACAATACAAAAATTTCAGTCCGAAGAAAGAATATTTTCGGAAAATATCGAAGCAATTAGGAAGTCAATTGTGTTCATTACAGACGATCTTGCTTTTTATGAACTTCAAGCCAATGTCTTGGATTTGTGTGAAAGCTTAATGGAAAGTTACGTATACATTGAAGATACCCTCAACGATGTATTAACTGCAGTCTCTTTCGCCCGTCTAAAAATCTTACATAGCTCAATTATAAACCCAGTAGATTTGGTCGACTCCCTTCAGAAAATATCACAGTCACTTCATGAAAATAACTTACCACTTCCAACCTATAGTTCAAATGTTGCTAGATACATCGATCTAATAGAATTGGAAGCTTTTCAGATCAATACTAAAATTGTTTTTGTGCTAAAAATCCCCTTAGTCAATCCTGAAACTTATACACTATACCGCTTGTATCCTATCCCAGTTTTGGATTATCGAACAGGATTTCACCATATTCTTCCAACAAAATTAAAATATATCGCGAGAGATGACGATTCGCTATTGTACGCATCTTTCGAAGACCTGAGTGACTGTAAGCCATTATCTAAAGAACATAAGATCTGTTCCAAAGTTATTCCACACACCATAGACAAAGAAGCCCTCTGCGAAGCACAGCTTCTTAGACAGCCAGCAGCCCTTCCTTCAACTTGTAAGCCTTTAATATTATATGCCGAAGAGTATAATATTCAAGAGATTGACCTGAACCTTTGGTTAATCTCGATTTCCGGACAGTTGCCCATCAACATCAAGTGCAAGGGAGAAGATGTCGTTACCCAATCCATATCGACAAATTCTCTACTGACCATCCAACCCAGTTGCAATGCCTTCATCGGAAACACCAGGGTCCATGCCAGAAGGACCACCAACAACGTTGACAACATCACACTTAAGAGTCACCCAGTCAACATCCCCTACAACTGTTGCGACAACCTGCCAACCATCAGTCAACTTCCAAAGTTGAAACCTATGAGACTACAGGAATTGGAAGCCAGAGACCTGAATATCGCTAACCATAAGCTTAGCCAATACTCCAGGGAATTGGAAAAGCTCCTGGACCAACCATTCTTGGAGAAACACACCTCCTGGTTTACGATCATCACAGTGGCAACAACCGCAATTGTGGTTGCCCTCCTTTCCATCGGCATCATCAGGAAGAAATTCCAGAAGCCTCCAACAATCAGCCCTTCTGCCGATCCAGCACCACCACCAGGTCCATCAACCATCAAGCCCAGGGTAAAACTCCATAGCCTCCTTAGTCCTGTCGAGGATATGGAATTGCAGAACCTCCCTTAAAAGTCGATGCTGTAGCATCAACTTTTTTATATGGATGGGAGTTGTTATATAAGTTATTCCATCGACTTATGTGAAACCATCTAGCAACAGTTCCCAAGCTGAATCAGCATCCACGTGTCGTCTCAGGTTACCTTCGACGACGTACATCCGTGAGAACAGCAAACGCTGCGACAGCTTAGTCAGCATTATTATGTTATAAATTGTTCAATTGCCTTATGCCTGTATTCATTATTACTTACAGTTCTGTCTAGTTTAGTTTAACACTCATTTTGTCTTTTTATTGTTATAAAGTATTATATTGTTATTTTCAAGTTTTATATTAAAAGTTAATAATTGTGCAACTATAAATAAAATCTTTTTTTAAAAAGAGAAATTTTGAAAGTGTGATATAACATATATATATATATATTGTTATATAGTCCGTGGGTTCAATTTAAAATTATAAAACTAATATTCACTTTTCTAGAACTTTATTTACATCAAATTATACAGAACAGCTGATTCAAAATAACATTACAATATACGCTCGTCCCCGCTGTCTAACTAACTCGCGATCGTGGGCTGCTTCCTTTTTAAAACCAGCATCGAAAATTCTCGTAAAATCAATCATCAATCTACCGCAGCCGAGCCATTTAGAGAACATTTTTTGTCCTAGAAGCGATCGGTGTCGTACTGAAATGAAACAGGTTCGGCTTAGGTAAATTTCGTAACACTGCCCCCTTTAATTCTGATAGGCCCGGTCAGAAATATCCTCTCCATGGTAGGGAGCGAGTCGATCTAAATGGACCACCTTCAACTTAGCATTGGGGTTTCGACAGATCCAGTAGACGACGTCATTAAGTCTCTTGACCACCTCGCATGGAATATCCCAGGAGGGTGTAAGTTTTGGGGATTTACCCTTGCTCCGTTGGGGGTTGTACAGACTTTGTCCCTCTCCTGGAATACGACTGAATTGGCCTTGATGTCGTATCGCGTCTTCATCCGGTCACTGGTGGCCAACATCTGCGTTCGGGCTAATTCGTGTATTGCCAGCATGTTATGTCGGAGCTGGTCGGCATAATCGTCGATGTCTTGGGAAGGTTCTTCGGGTGAGACAAAAGCCAAATCGCAGCTCCTTTCCGAATAGGACCCTGGCTGGGGTCAGGCCTGTACTATTATGTACGGCAGAGCGATATGCCAACAGGAATAGGGGAATATGCTCATCCCAATCACGCTGGTTATTGCTGACGACCTTGAATAGGTGTTGTTCCAAGGTCCTGTTGAATTTTTCCACCATTCCGTCTGACTGTGGGTGCAATGGTGTTGTTCTCGTTTTCCTGATCCCCAACATCGCGCAGACCTTCTGGAATACATTCGATTCGAAGTTACGCCCCTGGTCTGAATGTAGTTCCATCAGGACTTCGAACCTGCTGAATATGTGTTCTACTAGCACCGTCGCTACCGTGGTTGCCTCTTGGTTGGGTATCGCATATGCTTCAGGCCATTTGCTGAAGTTATCCATTGCGACCATAGTGTATTTATTCCCCCTCTCAGACTCGGGGAACGGACCGGCGAGATCGATGGCAATTCTCTCAAATGGGATGCTCACATTGGACTACTGCATTCTGCCCTTGGTCCGGGTCTTCTGGCCCTTACTGGCTGTACAGGTATCATATTTCCAGCACCAAGCTTTGACGTCTTCGAAGTAATTTACCCAGTAGTATCGCTAGCGAATTTTGTCTAGGGTTTTGTTCATGCCCAGATGGCCCCCGGTAATCCCATCATGTACTTCGGTCAGGATGGCTGGTACCTTTTTCTTAGGAACTACCAGTTGGGACTTGGTTTCTCGGTCATCAGTGCTTTCCCAAACTCACTTGAGTATTCCATCCTATACTCTTAGAGAATCCCATTGGGCCCATAACAATTTCAGCACGCCGGAGTATCTAGCTACCTCGTCCCATCGTTGCCTGGGTGCCCCTCTCGTTTTGAGTGACAAGATTGGTTCGATGTCTGGATCAGCCATTTGATCCTGGATGCAGTGTTCCGTTGTCCAGTCTTCATTGGCCTGCACTCGGATCTGCCTGATGGAGATACCCTCTCGCTGTTCCAGTTTCTGACAATGTTCGCATTCTGCTCTACAGGGTCTTCTGGATAGGGCATCGGCATTATTGTGTAAACGGCGGGCACGGTGTTCCACCTTGAAATCGTATTGCTGTAGTTTCTCCATCCCCCTGACCAGTTGTCCTTCCGGTCTCTTCATGTCCAGTAGCCATTTGAGGGCGGCATGATCTGTCCGGATTAAGATATGACGACCATAAAGGTATTTGTGGAAATGGTCTACAGCCCTTATTATTGCAAGAAGTTCTTATCTGGTGACGCAATAATTTCTTTCCCGTTTCGAGAATACACGGCTGTAATACTTGATCACCCTCTCTTCACCATCTTGCACCTGGGATAGGATGGCCCCCAAACCTGTGTTGCTGGCGTCGGTGTGTAAGATGAACTTGCCGGACTGTGTAGGAAAGGCTAGGATTGGGCTGGAACATAGTGCTGCCTTCAGTCGCCTGAATGAGGCAGGTCTGGGTAGGACAGGTGAACTAACCGTCTAATCTCTGCTTCGAATTCTTGGAGGCTTTCACCGGATTTTTGCGTTTTTCCTCTCAGTTCGACTTGGTATACCTGGCTCAAGGATTGATTGTCGTATCGTTTGTCTAGGATGGCGATGATCTTGTCGAAATTGCCTTGTTCATCGATTGGAATGCTTTGAAGGAGTTCTAGGGCCGGACCTCTTAACGAAATTACCAGAGAAGTAGATTTTTCTTGATTGGTTGGATTGGTTTAGTAAAGGAATCTTTGGTACTCACGGTGTGTTGGTATTTTCCTCGCTGTAAGTCCTGTTACATTTTTTTTTTATTTCTGTTTCTTCCTTGTTTTGAATGGCACTGATTTTATCTAGTAATTCACTTACTTCACTTTGTACCGTGTTTTTAATGGAACTGATTTAAAATTTCACCTGGCTCTGGATGGAATCGATGTCATCTTCTTTGATTTCAAGAGTCTCCACATTACTTTTTAGAATCTTTAAGTCGTAGTTTATTTCTTTTATGTCGGATTCAACTATTTGCATTCTTTTATTAACTGTTTTATTAACTTGGGATACAATTTGCATTAATTGCTCAAATTGCACTCGTCTTTTTTCTTCAGTTACTTTAAAATCATTTTGTCTTTTTAATTCAATGTGATCTTGTTTTTGTTCGAATATTTTAAAATCATTTTCTCGTTTTTCTTCAAATTTCGAGAATAATCCTTCAATTAAATTATGTTGTTCACTTTTCATAGTGGAAACTAGTTTTTGTTGTTTTTCTTCCATCGCAGTGACAAGATTTTCTAATTCTATTTTACGTTTTTCATCAATAGATTTTACTAACTTTTGTTGAATTTCTTCTTGATGTTGTTTCTCCTTCTTGTCACGTTTTTCTAGAATCTGGGCTATTTTTTCGTCTAGTCCCTCCGTAACCTGTTTGACTATTTTTTTGGTAGTTTCGTCCATTTTTTCCATGCTACGGGTTTCAATAAATAAAGTTACAATTTTAACTGCACTTAATCCTTTACTTCTGATCACCTAACTTGTTATATAGTCCGTGGGTTCAATTTAAAATTATAAAACTAATATTCACTTTCACTTTTCTAGAACTTTACTTACATCAAATTATACAGAACAGCTGATTCACAATAACATTACAATATACGCTCGTCCTCGCTGTCTAACTAACTCGCGATCGTGGGCTGCTTCCTTTTTGAAACCAGCATCGAAAATTCTCGTAAAATCAATCATCCAATAGCAGACGAGCCATTTCGCTATTTCACCTCTCTTACGAGTCTTGATTTCGGGTGTTCTATATTTGCCAGTATTCTGGTGTTCTCAAAGTCTATTCGGTGTGATGTGGTAGTGGCGTGTTCCGCAATGGATGTTGTTTTTTCCTGCTTTCTTCTCTGGTGTTCATCAGGTCTAGCTTGAATTCTTCTGTTAGGTTGCCCCATATAGGTTTTATAACAGTCTGCACATGGAATCTCGTACACTCCCTGCTGTTCTAAAGGGATCCTCGTCTCCGGAGTCCTCAACACCGTGCTTATTTTTCTGTCTGTATTGAAAATAGTATCGATATTGTGTCTCCGTAGAATTCTTGCAATACTGTCTGTGGTTCCCTTGACATATGGTAAATAAGCCTTAGTTATTGGTGTCTCATGCTCCTCGTCTGTTTGTCTCGGTTTTGACTTTAGGGCTCTTTGTATATTTCGGCCGGTAAATCCGTTTTGTCTCAGAGCTGATTTTACACTGCCCATTTCCTGTTTGATGTTATTCTGGTCAGCTAGTCTTTGTGATCTGCTTACTAAAGTCTTGACGACGGATTGTAGTTGGGCTGGGTGGTGATGAGAATTAGCATGAACGTATCTGTTGGGGTGAGTTGCTTTCCTATATACTGTATGGCCAAGGCTTTTATCTTCCTTCCTATTTATAAGAACATCAAGGAATGGCAGTTGAATGGTGGCTTCAACCTCCATGGTAAATTTTATTTTGTGATGGATGCCATTAAGGTGGTCGAAAAATGTGTTGAGGTGTTCCCTCCCATAAGGCCAAATCACAAATGTATCATCCACATATCGCATCCATAAACTGGGTTTAAGGGTTGCTGTTCTTACTGACAGCTCCTCAAAGTTCTCCATAAAAAGGTTCGCTATAACTGGTGAGAGTGGCGATCCCATTGGAGCTCCTTCCCCTTGTTTGTATCGTTGGTTCTCGTAAACAAAATAGGTGTTCATTAGAGAGTGCTTTGTTAAGTCTACAAGGTGTTGAGGTGGTTTGTATTTTTCTATTATGATATCCAAGACTTCGTCGATAGGGATGTTGGTGAAAAGGGACACTACGTCAAAACTTACAAGAAGACACTCTGGTTGTAAGACCGTTTTTCTAAGTATTTCGATGAAATGTGTCGAATTTTTCACATATGAGTCTGCCCCCTCTGCAAACGGTTGAAGTTGTTGGGCTAGGTATTTGGCTAGGTGTTGTGTTGGGGATCCAACTGAGCTTACTATTGGCCTCAAAGGTGCACCTTCTTTATGTACTTTTGGCAACCCATAGAATTTCGGACATCTCGATGACTTTTCACGCGGAATGAGTTGCAGTTGAAGATTTTCATCGATCCTACTTGCTTGGATTTTGGCCTTGGTTGTTTTCTCCAGATAAGTTGTTGGTTCAGTAGTAATTTGTTTATATGCTGGATCTTGTAGCAATATTTGAATTTTGTTTGAATAATCCACTGTGACTAAAATTACAGTCGCATTTCCTTTATCAGCAGGTAGAATGACAATGTCCTTGTTGAGGCGAAGTTGTTTCAAGGCCTCATTTTCTTCTATAGATAGGATAGGTGGTTTAGACTTTCTTAGAACATGTGACACATCTTGTCTAATTATTTCAGCGGTGTTCGCATCTAATTTTGAAACTGCTGTTTCCACGCTACATATATCTCTGTTGGTATGTGAGAGGGAGCAATAGCGTAATTGAATCCCTTAGCCAACACGCCAATCGAGATAGAGTTCAATTAGACCGAAGATAAGTTATAAACGGTTTTATTCGTTTCCAATTGCCGTGAGGTTAGACTGTGACCGTTATTTTCGTAGAAAAATTAGTTTTTGGGCTTCTGTTGGAGCTTCAGTTTGTTAAATTTTGTCTGTTGTTGCATTGTTGTCAACTGTGTATTCGTTTCGGTCCTAAATTCGCTAATCTCATCGAATTTATTCCATATTATAGGGTGGAGTGTATTGCTTACCTGTAGGTGGATATCTAAGAGTTTAGTATTAAGAACATCCAAATCTCTTCTGGCATCATGTATGGCTTCCCTAAGTAGGGCACAACTAGCTTTCCATAAGATATTCTGTGTTTTTCGGTTGTTCTTCCAGAACGTTACCGTTATGTTTTTCGGAATAACTTCTTCATCGCGGCACCGTTGTAAAAAATGTAGACCGCACAAAAGTTTGCCTCGTTACGTTCGTAATTTTTCAAATGTTTTACACAAATGAAAAGTATTCTCCCCGTAGAGATTCACTATATTTGTTTTTAAGTTTTCGCGGGCACTAAATGTGTTAAGTGGTTTCCGGGAATTCATCCGCGTAGTTGATAACTGATCCCTGCCGGGATCGATGGTAAACTGAAGACGTTTCGGCAAAGTCACATCTGCCCTCTTCAGGTCCGTTCGTATAATTTTCGTAGCCTTCTGCTTTCGCGGCTCGGCGCCTATCGGTTGGCAGAGGGGGCAGAGGGTATTTCATCGAAATACTTAGAAAAACGGTCTTACAACCAGAGTGTCTTCTTGTAATTTTGACCTAGTGTCCCTTTTCACCAACATCCCTTCGACGAAGCCTTGGATATCATAATAGAAAAATACAAACCACCTCAACACCTTGTAGACTTAACAAAGCACTGTCTGATGAACACCTATTTTGTTTACGAGAACCAACGATACAAACAAGTGGAAGGAGCTCCAATGGGATCGCCACTCTCACCAGTTATAGCGAACCTTTTTATGGAGAACTTTGAGGAGTTGGCACTAAGAACAGCAACTCCTAAACCCAGTTTATGGTTGCGATATGTTGATGATACATTTGTGATTTGGCCGCATGAGAGGGAACACCTCAACACATTTGTAGACCACCTTAATGGCATCCATTACAAAATAAAATTTACCATGGAGGTTGAAGCCAACAGTCAACTGCCATTCCTTGATGTTCTCATAAATAGGAAGGAAGATGGAACCATTGGCCATACAGTATATAGGAAAGCAACTCACACCAACAGATACCTCCATGCTAATTCTCATCACCACCCAGCCCAACTACAAGCCGTCGTCAAGACTTAAGTAACCAGATCACAAAGACTAGCTGACCAGGACAACATCAAACATGAAATAGACAATTTAAAAACAGCTCTGAGCCAAAACTGATTTACAGACCGAAATATTCAAAGAGCCCTAAAGGCAAAACCGAGACACACAGACGAGGAGCATGAGAGATCAATAACCAAGGCTTATTTACCGTATGTCAAGGGTACCCCGGACAGTATTGCGAGAATTCTACGGAGACACAATATCGATAGTATTTTCAATACAGACAAAAAAATAAGCACGGTGTTGAGGACTCCGAAAACGAGGATCCCTTTAGAACAATAGGGAGTGTACGAGATTCCATGTGCAGACTGTCATAAAACCTATGTGGGGCAAACTAACAGAAGAATTCAAGCTAGACGTGATGAACACCAGAACGCTATAAGAAAGCAGGAAAAAACAACATCCATTGCGGAACACTCCACCACGACGTCACACCGAATAGACTTTGAGAACACCAGAGTACTGGCAAATATAGAACACCCGAAATCAAGACTGGTAAGAGAGGCAATTGAAATAGCGAAGAGGTCTCACAGTCTAAACGCACGCAATGAAATCCAGAACTTATCCAATTGTTGGAAAATTCTATTAAACACCGTACCGGTCAGACCCGTCCTATAACAAGTCAACCGGATATAACCAGTCAGCAAGCGGGGGAAGCGTGGCCACTGAGCGCCAAGGGCCAATCACACGCAGCCGTTCACGTTGCCAACCTATGGGCGCCGAGCCGCGACTATATAACAGCGCACGCGATCCTGAAAATGTTAGTATTCGAGTAATTAGAAGCGAAAGCAGAATGCTACGAGAGTTATGCGAACCGACCTGAAGAGGGCAACTACGCGGATGAATTCCCGGAAATCACTTAACACACACACACAGATATATATATATATATATATATATATATATATATATATACAGGGTATTCCATCTCAAACGAGCCACCTTGAATATCTTCGTTATTTTCAAAACTATTGGAATAAATAAGACAGGTCGATTTTTGTTTCGAGGGGGAAATTTTTTGAGGTGAACTAGCGCTCGCCCGCATTCATCATTAACAGGCCAATTCAATGACCTTGAGATCTGAGATAGGGAAAATAGGTGTTGTCGTATATCATTTGAAAGCCCTTTTTACGGACTATACCGTGGTAATAAAAAATTTTATTGCAATTTCTGTACATGTAATAATAAAAGAGTATTAAAAAAAAACGAATTTACATTACAATACAATGCCTTTAAACCAAATATTCAAAGTGTCTTCCATTGACTTCTATACTATAGTACAACCTTAACCGTCTCTTACATGGTTCAGCATAGTCGGTGTTATCTGAGGACACTCCGCTATAATTCGTTGAAGTAGTTCGTCCAAATTCTCAGGCTGAGTCATAAAAATTTTGGATTTATCATGTCCCAAAAAAAATCCAAAGAGTTAAGATCCGGTGATCGGGCAGACAATTCTATAGGACCTATTCTTCCAATCCAGCGACCAGGGTATTCCAAATCGAGGTATTGACGAACTGGTGCGGCGTTGTGAGGAAGAGCTCCATCTTGTTGGAAATGCAATTGCTCTTCATGTAGTAGAGGATCATTTTCTATTTTTTCTATTATCAATGCATTAATTTCATTTTCCAATATATTGTGATAAATTTCACCATTTAAATTACCAGGAATAAACAGGGGTCCATTTAGATGATTTCCCAAAATCCCTGCCCAAACGTTTAGTTTTACCGGATGTTGACTATGAGCTGCTCGAAACAAATGAGGATTTGTATCGCTCCAAAATCCACAGTTACACCTCCCTATGAAGTGAAATAGTGCACTCATCCGAAAAGTAAACATTGTACAAGACATTTTCGTAAACGTTAGTTTTGCTAATCTCTGCAGCTTCCGGTAGCTGCAGAGATTTGCTGGACAGACTACATGTTTGGTATAAGTTGGACATCATTTACAATTCCAATGGGATCTCTTTTTTTAATCATTACTGAGCCCGTCTCAACAAATTTTAAAATCAACCCAATACGTATTTATGACGAACGTTACGTTCGGGATGGTTTTGGTTAAAAACCCTTGCAGCAGATCGAGCACAATTTTGATTTTGGTAATAAAGACTTACCAGCTCAACACGTTCTTGCAATGTGTATACCATAATTATCTTTTAAATTTGCAACAAATCAGTAAAGTAATAACTTGACAGATAAATGTACAATGCTTGAATAAATGTCAGAACAGATAAACAAACTTGCTGTAAATATCAGCAAAAAATAATGTAAAATAAATGAATGTTTACATTTAATGTTTTTATGTATTGTGTGTTATTACAGGGGGCGGCAGTGAAACGGGATGGTTTAAAAGTGTACTATACAAGAACTCATTTTTAATACTTTTCCATGCAGTAAAAACTTTTAATATAATAATCCGGTTTTACTACTAGGTCCGTTAGGTTTTCTGTTACATGAACAGGAATTGCAATAAAAATTTTTATTATGACGAAATAGTCCGTAAAAAGGGCTGTCAAATGATATAAAACAACACCTATTTTCCCTATCTCAATCTCAATTGAATTGGCCTGTTTATGTTGAATGCGCGCAAGAGCTAATTCACCTCAAAAAGCTCCCCCCGAAACAAAAATCGACCTGTTTTTTTCTTATTCCAATAGTTTTGAAAATAACCAAGATATTCAAGGTGGCTCGTTTGAGATGGAATACCCTGTATATATTATGTGTGTTCAGCGATTACTCGAAACCGGCTCAATGAAGTTGGTTCGTTTAAACTTGGTTCTATTAAGGAGATTCCGAAGTGGTTCCATATTTTTTCAAGGACATAGATTATATCGTCTTTTAGAAAATCGGCAAAAACTTTTTGACCGACTTTCTTACATACATAGTGGAGGCGATAGTATTAATGTGTTCATAAGTTGGATTCAAATGGAAAACTTTATGAGAATGATATTTAGAGAAAAAGTTCTTCATAAAAAGATTTGCTTAAAAGTGAAGTACCTTTTTGATAACATCTAAAATTGTTATCAAACCGAAATAATAAAGTATTCTTATCATATTTTCAACTGTATAATAGGTTTGACAAAAAATATCATTTTTGACTAAAAGTTTATTTTTTATAATATCTCAAATTGTTTCCAAACATTATTTTTTTTTATGAAAACTGAATCCAAGTACACTATATCCCTAAGAATTGTATAATCCATAATTTCTTTTAAAATAAAGAAAAACGTGTTACTATAAAATTTTGCGGGGAGAAACTATTAAATGAATGTATTTACAATATGCAATTAAATCAATTAAATTTCACAATTTCAAGAAGAATATTGACTGTTCCTGTTTTCCCAAAACACAATAAATAATTTACTATTTAAATAAAAAGATAAACATTTATTAGCAATTCACCTTAATTAGTTAAATTTATGTTTGTCTATGTCTAATTTGTACCCATGTTAATCGATTTTGCGAAAACGGCTCAACCATATGTATGATTTAAACAGTGTACTTTTTAAGTGGGGGCCAAGCAACATTTAAGTTTTATCAATTAGTAGATACGAAAACAATGCAAGATTGTAGTTTTGTTTATACATAAAAAGTAACTACAATTCAAAATGTGCGGTTATTGCTTGAAGTTATTTTGTGTATAATTGCATTAGCCACTCAGTGCATACCTACCTATATTAGAGCTTATTGAGCAGTATTATGTTTTTTAAATTGTTTTCGACTTTATAGTTCAATTCTGAACTCGGTACAATTTGTATTTAATTTTTTAATTTTATATAGTTTCAACAATATCCATGAAATACTATTAGGAAGACTGTGGGTTTCTATAATCAATTTTTACACCGAAAATAAATGTCATTATTCCCACCAAAATATAGAATAATACATCAGCAACGACGACTAATACCGAACAGGTCATCACTGCGATGCTATCAACTTCTGTTTTTCCGACAACCGCAATTTAAACCCTTATAGTCATTTAGACGTTTCTCAAACGTCTGTTTCTGGGACGTATATCATTTTTAATTCCGTTATGGATTTGAATCGTTGTTGCAGTTTATGTATTCGGTTACTACTTTAGCAGCTTAAATGTATACACTTATACAGGGTGAGTTTTTTTTTGATTTAGTATGGGGATCTCGGAAACTAGCGGAGATAGAGCAATGGTTAAATTGGGAAAGATTTGCAATTTTACTGGCCCAATTTAATGACACTTTCAGGTTTTTGGAAAAAGTCATGGCTTACTAGATATTTTGAAAAAACAAAATTCTGTCGATTTTATCAAATTCCTTTAGCTCCTTTGTTTTTGATTTTATAAAAAAGTGTAAATATCAAAATTTAAGGGAATTGTATCCCGAATATGATTGTCATGTCCTCGTTTGCGTGACAGCTCTCGTTTTCGAGATATGACACAAACTTATCTTTTTTTGAATGGAAACCATAGTTGGCTATGACCTCAAAAAATTGGACATTGTTAGAAATTTTCAACGATATAATACTCGGTATAGTTATTCATAAAAATTACGGAGTTATGGATGCTTTTCTCCCTTATTTACACTTTTAAGGTAGGTAGCAGTGGAAAAGATTGTTTTCAATTTGACGTTTCCTCATTTGAGAGTAATTCCATTACTAGTGCTGAACTGACAGTCGATATTGACAAGTTTTCGTGATAAAGTGGAATATTCTAAGGAAGAAAAACTGAATATGGTGGAATGTTATATCATATGTCATAAAAATTCAGTTCGTGCACTTGAAGAATACATTCATAGATATTTTAATCGTCGTCAACATGCTCTATGTACATTTAAGAGGCTTTACGATAGTTTACGCAGTTATGGATATTTTATCAAATAAACGAAGCAGCACAAATAAATGTTTTGGCAATGGTAAAACCAAATCCATCTACAGCAACTCGTGATATTGCGGCAGAAGCTGGCACATCTCAACGAACTGTAGTTAAGGTACTGAAAGCGCACAAGTTCCATCCGTACAAACTTTCAGTTTCTCAAACTTTGCATGTTGGGGACGAACATCGACGTATTTTGTTTTGTACATGGTTTAGAGACATGTGCCTTGACAATCCACAGTTTCCATTAAAGGTGTTATGGTCAAATGAAAACTAGATTTACTAACTGCGGTATGTTCAATAGTCACAATGAGCATATCTGGGCTAAAGAAAACCCTTTCCATGTAGAACAAAGACCACCCCAGATAAAAGTTGGTTTTAATGTTTGGTGTGGTATCATAAGGTTTACTTTTCTGGGGCCTTTTATCTATGACGAATCACTTACTGGGGAGCGTTACTTGCATTTCTTGCAATACACTTTTCAAGACATAATTTGAATTTGAGAACTCGTTCAAAAATTGAGTGGTTCTAACATGATGGAGCATCTGCTAATAACTCGTTATTAGTAAGACAACACTTAGATAATATCTATCTAAACTCTTACAAAAGAAAGTATGAGACAGTTGGTGACCTAAGGGAGACGGTATTACAAGCAATTAAAGAAACTGATAGGCGGTCTGTGAGGAAAGCGGTAATATCAATCTTAAAAAGATACAATTTTTGTCTAAATAACAATGGTGGACTTTTCGAACATAAATTGTAACCATTATTAAGTACTTTAATTTCTTAAGTTTTTAGTAGTACCTACTTATTTAGTTTTTTCGTTATATTTGATATACCTAATAAAAAATCGTTCAATGTTTTTTGGAATAATTATTAGTAAATCAATCTATTAAATGGATAACTACGTTAAAAGTGAAAATAAGAGAGAAAAGCATCCATAACTCCGTTATTTTTATGAATAACTATATCGAGTATTATATCGTTGAAAAGCTCTAAAAATGACCGATTTTTTGAGGACATAGCCAACTATGGTTTCTATTAAAAAAAAGACAGTTTGTGTCATATCTCGAAAACGAGAGCTGTCACGCAAACGAGGACATGACAATCATATTCGGGATACAATTCCCTTCAATTTTGATATTTACACTTTTTTATAAAATCAAAAACAAAGGAGCTAGAGGGATTTGACTAAATCGACAGAATTTCCTTTTTTCAAAATATCTAGTAAGCCATACTTTTTACAAACATCCGAAAGTGTCATTAAATTGGGCCAGTAAAACAGTAAATCTTTCCCAATTTAACCATTGCTCTATCTCTGCTAGTTTCCGAGATCCCCATACTGATAATCAAAAAAAACTCACCCTGTATATTTGTATTTAGATAACTTTGATTACTTACTCCTTTTGTTTAGTTACACAATTAATTATGAAAATGCTAATACGATAATATTAACTGAGACTCTAAAATATTCCACATGTTGGCCTGATTGTCGCTAAATATCCATTTAAATATTTAAATGTAAATGTTTAATCATAATACCCAATTTTCACAAACACCTTTTACTTTGATAAGGAGCTATGTTATCATGCGTTTATTGATTTAGGTAGCATAATGTTTATGTAAAATGGGACTGTTTACAATTTCTCCGTAGTAAACTATAAATCACTACTTGTTCACTATAAGTACGTATAGTTTCAAAACGTGTAAATAATTGATTCTTGGACATAAGTAATGTTTGAAACTATTTTTCGCACGGGTAAGTTTTATTGAATTGTAATTATTGTACAATAGTTTTGTGAAATTAATATAATAATTGCACTATATTGTTTTTTCGTTGAGTTAAAAAATGTATCGCAATTGAAATCATTCGGTTGTAGGTATATTTACGAAATAGTCTTATCTGGTTTATTCATTTGTGTTATTTGGTATACTATTGAGAAGTTATCTATTTCATTTCTTAAATTAAATAAATTTTACTTTACTTTAAAAGTGTATAATCATTTTAGGTCTAAATAATTAAATAAATTCAATAATTAATGTTGATCTATTTTTGGTACAACATGGGTTGAAGTCAATTTTATTTTATTTTTTGTCATTTTCCACGCGAATCCAATTCTCTGTATGGTGATTATAATAAGGAGCACAAAAAACTGGAATGGGTTACCCAGAATAATACTGATTCGATGCACTGACACTTCTAAAATCTGCAGTCTGCTTACAGCTACTTTTAATTTCAAATAATGCCACAAGAAAAAATCGCATCATATTGATACCAGATATTTAGGTCTTCTTCTACTAGTACCTCTTGTCTATTGATGTTGTATCACATAGTTCATTCACTGCCGCTCCTCTGAACAGTTCTGTTGATGATAAACTAATAGTGTCCTCTCTTGCTGTTAACTCTGCCTCGTAAGGATAGTTTCAGCAATCGGTACTATTGTATTTCCTGAGTCCTTTTAGAATAGGGTCTTTAGTGATGTGGTGTATATATGACACTCGCAGCAGATGGCTGTTGTGTTGGAATTTTTACTTATGATTATATTTTTCGTTTTTTGACAGTTCAATTTAAAACTACTGTTGTTATTTTCAGCACTATCTACTTGCAGAGGGGTGTTTTCTACGCACCCGAAGTTATTAATAAGCTCCCTGTTCCTGCCTAACTATTGTTTATTTGGCTTAATCCCTGTTTAAAGAGACTGCCGGCAGGAGGCGTTAAAGAGTGTCATTGCTCTATTCAAACTAGGTGATACTTTAAGCAATACACGCCTGTGGCCCCACCTATCTATAAGCAAACTACTTTTGTGGTGCTCCCCAATAAGTGATGCCTCAAGCAATCGCTTAATTTGCTTATAGGCTAATCCGGGCCTATAGAGATTACGAGGCAGCTCGTACTTTAACCCTAGATGTCGACCATTACATATCGAGGTAACAGATTTCGGAGTGTGTTGAATGTGTGTCGCAATCGTGCGGTGAGAATATTCTTCATTACCCAGTCTATTCGTCGGAAAAAATGGCTTAGAAATGCAAATGAACCGAGAAAGCTAAATTTTTGATATGCCGTGGGGGGTGCCTAGAAAAGCTAAACTTGAAAGTCATGGCTCATTTGTGTGATGCCAGCAAGCTTTGTCGGAGTTGGTTGGCATAGTCGTTAACTTCATGGGACGATTGTTCTGATGAGTCAAAGGACCAATCACATGGTAGTCTTAGCACCTTGAAGTGAGTCCTGTTCTGTTGTGTACGGCTGAAAGATAGGCCAACAGGAATATGCTGATCCCAATCTCAGTCATTGTTGCAGACTAAATGGGATAGATGTTTTACCAAGGTCCTGTTGAATTTTTCCACCATTCCGTCCAATTGTGGAAGCAAGGGAGTAGTTCTCGTTTTCTTGATGCCCAACATCGTATAGATTTTCTGGAATATGCAGGATTCAAAGGTACGCCCTTGGTCGGAGTTCAACTCCAACGGAACAACAAACCTGCTGAACAGCTACGCTATCAGCACATTGCTTCCTGATTAGTTATGGCGTATACCTAAGGTCATTTACTAACATAATCCATAGCCACTAAGATGTACTTGTTACCCCTTTCAGACTCGAAGAATGGACTAGCGACATCTATAGCAATTCTTTCCAATGGTACGCCCACTTTGTATTGCTGCATTCTGTCCTTGGTACAGGTCTTCGAGTCCTTACTGGCTGCAAAGTGGTCACATTTCCAGCCCAAGACCAAGGCCTCTCTTTAATTGTCTTTTCCAATTTCTTTTCAATATTTCATTTTCTACCGTTAATGAGTGCCATTGAGCCCACAAAGACTTCAGGAAGCCCAAGTATATAGTTAACCAAAGTTGCCTGGGTACCCCTCTCTTCTTGAGTTATTGATACCCTCGAAATATCCTCTCACTTCTTGACAATGCATCGTAATCATTACGCGAACGTCCGGCTCCTTGAAATCGTATTGCCGCAGTTTCTCCATCCACCTGACCTTCCTTTCGGTGTCTTCATGTCGAACAGCCATTTGAGGGCGGTAGGATCAGTTCTAATTAGAAATTGCCGACAGATATTTGTGAAAATAGTTTACAGCATTGATTATTGCAAGAAGTTCTTTTCTGCTGACACAGTAATTCCTTTTTGGTTTCGACAATACATTCTTGTACTTGGGATAGGACGGCCCTAAACCGGTGCTGCTGGCATCACTGTCAATAACGAACTTGCCGTAATATGTAGGAAACGCTATGAAAAAACTGGAACATAATGCCGCTTTTAATTGTTAACTGCTATTTTACAATCCGGATTCTAACGGAAGGTCTCTTGCTCTTTCTCAGTGGTCTGCCAATGTAGAGGTTCAGCTATTGAAAATTTTATTGTAATATGATTGGGGCTGTTGAAATCCTAAAAGATAAATATGTTTATGATCATTTTATGCAAATTTTCTTAAGAAATATCATTAAATTCCTAATAAGGGCAAAAGAATAACGTAATATTTAACATAATAGTCACATAATCAAAAACGCGCTGAAATTCGTTGCGACGTCAACAACGCATTTTGCATAATTTGTACATATATTTTATGTTTGCCAATATTCTTCCGATTGATGATTACCTGATTAACTAAGATAGCGTTGTTAATGGAAGTTCGTGTTTTCGTCTTCAGTCATACGGTGATGAGTAGCTTTTGGAACTGGAAAATAACTAAATTGCAACAAATTCTCTTTAATTCATTAATCATGCGAGCCAAATGAGGATACAGTCCATTAAATCTTCTGTATGTCTTACCAATAACATTTATGCATTTTCCATAAATACAAAATAAATTACAATTGAATTGGAATACTCATTTTTAGCTCCGTGGTCATTCAATGTTTTAAAGTAAATTAATCGATAGCTTTTGAGTTGAATTTTAACAATATCAGTTAATTTTTAATAGCACGTCGGTTAAAAGAAAGTGGTTATTTGAAGTAAAAATCCAAAATAAGTCAACATTTTTCTTATTTAGAATTATGAAAGATTCATAGAATTGAAGGACAGAAGCGAAATGTAATAGTAAAAAGAGTACCTAGTGTAATTTGAAAAATTAAGTTATTAGTATTTGAAGTTTGTGATCTTTGAACCTTTTCCGGAAGTGCATTTACAAATCAACAACCTATATTTTATCCTAGTATAAACCTCAAATCTCAATCATAGCTAACAAAAAATTTATAATTCTAACCCATTTGTTTTGGAAGGCATACATGTTTTCTCAATCATATTAGTTTCTATTTATATTTTCTATTGAAATAACGCCATACATTGAATAAAATGCTGTATATTTAAAAAATCAAGGTCTACCCTGTTTTCGTTGTCAATGATATTACTGAAAAAAATCTGAGTTAATTACAAATAAAAATTATTACAATTTTTATATACCATTGTTTATGTTTAAATTATCTTTGACATTGTAGATTTAAGAGAACTGTTTTGATAACTATTCAAATACTGAATACACCCCAAGGCTGGCATAAATATATGAAATATGTGTTTTATGGGAAAATTATGATAATATTAAAATTTGACTAATTAAGATACGAAACTGTGGGAAGAACGAATGCATTGTGTTTCGTGCTAATAGCAATGACATTTTCTATGGAGAGCTGTATTTGGGAATCCGAAGTTCAAATCAAAATTTGTTAAATTTTGTGTTGTATATGTTTTCTTCTTTATTATTATGGCCTTTGACCGTATTGTAAGGCAAATATATATTTTTTCTGTTCCTCTAAAAAAGCGAAGGCGGGGATATAAATTATGAGGGGTCAAGGCTAGTTTATTTGTAAGTAATTTTCTGGTCCTTTGTACGTAATGGGAAAACTGTGGAACCTTTGGTAGGTCACAGATGTATAATCACAAAGTTTTGTACCCTAACACCAAACTTTTTTTACACTCAACGCCGCTTCAACAGCAAAGATATCATCATTATAAAGTGAACTAATACATAAACTATTTATTTATAATAGTTTTAACTGGTTTATGAAGATGGTATAAGATACAGGGTGTTCCATTTGAAATAAATATATAAAGTGAAAGATATCAAAGGCATGATGAGTTGCAAGCAAACTAAAGTAGTAGAGTGACAATTTCATCAAGATTTTCACATATTAGTGGTTATATCTTTAAACGCACACTGTAGATCCTGATAAAACCTTATATTGCCGGAAAGGGACAATCAACAAAATTCAAATTCGAGATAATATATAGGATGTTACATTAAAAACATAATTTTGGTATGCTGTGACTTTATGAAACAGTCTGTATATTACGAAATAGTTTTAAAATGTGGAGGTTGGCTGTATAATTTTAACTTAAACCTTTTTCTTATATTCCAAAACAACGGAGATATCAAACTTCGGAGTATAATTTGATCACCCTGTATTTTCGCCAGAACATATGGAGATTTTCCATTTAAGATTTAACTCTATAAATATACATCAACAGTAAAAGTTATTTTCTCCATGAAGAGAAGTGTGTTTACATATCCAGAAATTTAAAGAAAATCTATCTCAAATTAATACAAAACAAGAGCAATTAACGAAATTAGTAGATGAGAAAACTCAAGCTCAACAAGAATATTCAATCAAATTTGAATAAACATAATTTTAATACTTGGTGAAGCAAATAAAAAATGATATGAGTTCTTTGAAAATTAACTAATAGAATTAAATTCTCTAGTTGACAAGGTATATAAAGAGAATTGATTAGTAAAGATTTCTGTTTACAATTTTGAAGGGATATACTTTGCTTACAAAATACAAAATTTAGTTGAGATATTTCGAAATCAAATATGGAAAGGAAATTCAAATCTCCTTACAATAGAATTATTGCAAAGAATACCAGAAGATGAGTAAGTAGATTTTGAGAAGACATGCCCTTGAACGAATGCATGGTAATGGGAGCTTTAGTTAAGTTTACCAAGTAGAACTTAGGTTACGAATATAAAAACCTCGGGAAAACATTCAAGAGTTCGAGAAAGTGTTTAAACATTTTTCTGAATGCATTAGAGATGGCGAATCCTAGAAAAGCTCGAGACAAAGTGCTAGGAAGCCTATTTCTACACTAATCCTTGTTTAAGCAAGAAGACCAAGAAGACTCACTCCTTTCAAACGAAATCCCAGTTGACCGACTTTCTGTTTGAGAAGGTGATGTAGTGATCGCCGCTCCATCAGAAAAATTTCGAATTGTTACTTTTGATCGATAATTTCATTATCTTTCTCTTGTCAAATGTGTTTGTAATTCACTGCTTTACGTCTTAAATCCGTTTCTAATTATTAATTGGTACAACTGTATTGAAGCCCGGGATACTAGACTCACGTTTGTGTTTAAGATTTCGTTACGTACGTCTCGTCACTGTCGTATTATTTCAGTTCACTTCTCTTCGTGCAAACGGGGTGCTAACATCCTTTAATTTTGTTAGGTTTCTAAGTATAAAGTAATAAATGCAGACATCAAGAGGAATATATTATTTTCTAATTAATTATCCAGCCCTGTTGTCGGCCCGTAATTGTGTAAAGAATACTGAACTTGTTTTGTTTTAGTGCTACTTTTAAAATAAACTAAATAGATATATGCTTTCTATATAATAAACTTCTAGCTCGGTTAGTATTTTTCAGAAATATCAATAAATGCTAAAGTGTTGTATGTTTCAACATCTTTTTTCCCTATTTTGTACGCCATAATTTTGTTGGCGGTTTTTATGTAAAGGAGTAATAACCTTCCATGGAGCTAAACTTAACGATTTTGAAGAATTATGCTTCCAAACAAACGTCTAGAAGTAGGTACTTTGATCATTTATAAATCGGGATTTGTGGTGTAATTTTCTCAACGGGGCGAAACCGGCAAGCGTTTTGTTAAGCTTGGGTGTATTTGTTTTATTGTTGTAAAGAAAAGAAATCCGCATAGGGCTGAAACTATCAAAATTTAATTAAAACAGACATTTACTTGTAAGCATATTCTATACCGTTTTCTCATTGAGAAATGTTTCTTTGAGAATAACTTTGAATTGGACCGAATGTGTTCTACCGCAAATAGTGCTGTCGTCAATCTTCTCCACGTTCTTATAGCCGCAGGTAAAAATGATGATAGAATTTATGTGAGGTTATCTTGTAGGTCAATATAGGGGTCTACGACATTTTCAATACAAAATATTTAGCAGTACATATGCCAACAATTTAGCTAATATTTCTCCAAGGAGTCATCTATATACAGGATGAGTTTTTTTTGATGATTATTCCAAAGAACATTGAACGATTTTTTTATTAGGTATATCAGATATAATTAAAAAACTAAAAAATTAAGAAATTAAAGTACATAATAGTGGTTACAATTTATGTTTGAAAAGTCCACCATTGTTATTTAGATAAAAATTGCACCTTTTTAAGATTGACATTACCGCTTTCCTCACAGACCGCCTATCAATTTCTTCAATTGCTTCTAATACCGCCTCCGTTAGGTCACCAACTGTCTCATACTTTCTTTTGTATACTTTGTTTTTTAGCGCACCCAATAAATAGAAGTCTATAACTGTCAAATCGGGGAACGCGGTGGCTAATCGCGTGGGTCATTTCTTCCTATCCAAGAGTTTGGATAGATATTATCTAAGTTTTGTCTTACTAATAACGAGTTATGAGCAGGTGCTTCAACATGTTGGAACCACTCAATTTATAAACGAGTTCTCAAATTCAAATTAAACAACATGTTTTGAAAAGTGTATTGCAAGAAATGCAAGTAGCGCTCCCCAGTAAGTGATTCGTCTTAGAAAAAAGGCCCCAGACCCTATGATATCACAACAAACATTAAAAATTAAAACCAAATTTTATCTGGGGTCGTCTGTTCTAAATGGAAAGGGTTTTCTTTAGCCCAGATATTCCATTGTGTCTATTGAACATACCGCACAGTTAGTAAATCTAGTTTCATCTGACCATAACACTTTTAATGAAACTGTGGATTGTCAAGGTACATGTCTCTAAACAAAATACGTCGATGTTCGTCACCAGCATGCAATGTTTTAGAAACGGAAAGTTTGTACGGGTGGAACTTGTGCGCTTTCAGTACCTTAACTACGGTTCGTTGTGATGTGCCAGCTTCTGCCGCAATCTCACGAATTGATATAGATGGATTTTGATTTACCATTGCCAAATCATTTATTTGTGCTGCTTCGTTAATTTGATTACGATCCTTTGGTGGTTTAGTAAAAGATCCATATCTGCGGAAACTATCGTAAAGCCTCTTAAATGTACATAGAGCAGGTTGACGACGATTAAAATATCTATGAAAGTATTCCTCAGCTGCATGAACTGAATTTTTATGGCATATGATATAACATTCCACCATATTCAGTTTTTTTCGTTAGAATATTCCACGAAAACTTGTCAATGTCGACTGTCAGTTCAGCACTACTAATGGAATTACTCTCAAATGAGGAAACGTCAAAGTGAAAACAATCTGTTTCATGGCTACCTACGTTAAAAGTGAAAATAAGAGAGAAAAGTATTATATCGTTGAAAAGCTCTAAAAATGTCCGATTTTATGAGGTCATATCCAACTATGGTTTCCATTCAAAAAAAATAAGTTTGTGTCATATCTCGAAAACGAGAGGTGTCACGCAACCAAAGACATGACAATCATATTTGGGATACAATTCCCTTCAATTTTGATATTTACACTTTTTTTATAAAATCAAAAACAAAGGAGCTAGAGGGATTTAACTAAATCGACAGAATTTAGTTTTTTCAAATTATCTAGTAAGCCGTGACTTTTTACAAAAATCCGAAAGTGTCATTAAATTGGGCCAGTAAAACTGCAAATCTTTCCCAATTTAACCATTGCTCTATCTCCGCTAGTTTCCGAGATACCCATTGTGATCATCAAAAAAAAACTCACCCTGCATATCTCCATTTAACTAGTAAAAACATAAGGTCTAAATATACAATCCTCAACCATACCCACCCTTAGATTCAACGAAGTGCTGATATGTCCGCTTTAGGAATAGAGTGAGCATTTTCTTCATCCCATACATGACTGTTTCTAGAATTAAAAATCCCTTGTCTAGAAAATTTTGCCTCGTCGGTATACAATACATATTTTAGACAATCTAGATTTACATATGTTCCACATACCAGGTTACAAATTCCATATATATTAGAAATATCTTATATTTAACAAGCTCAAGTTTCAATATTGGCGAATTTGTTTTTTGGAGCTTGTTTGTGTCATCTAATTTCTTTTTATGGGTAAATATTTTTAGACTCAGTTGACAATATTTCAGCATCTTATTTACATAATTATAGAGCAAAGAGATTATTATGAAAAACTAAGCTAAAAATGTATCGAAATAAGAAATCTATGGTGCACCAGTACTTAATCGTACCATGCAGGGCATATTGTTTACATTAAGGTTATCCACAAATGACGTAAATCATTGGGATTGTTTACTTAAATTTTAAAAAACATTTGAGGTACGTATATTTTAGATTTTTTTGATAATTTCATTTGATTAAATTAGAATATCACAAAGTACTCCATATTTTAAATCTTACCTAATTCAATTGTTTCTTAATTTTCGACGCACATCGCACATCTCCTGTTTGTATGTGCAACACGTCTCTTACAAATGCAATAATTCCGGAATATTTATTGATTCTTGACCTCTGTTAAATATTCGCGTCACGATTTAAACCGAGAATCTGACAAATGTGCGATCCGGTATTAGATAACTTTGTTGATATATCATTTTTGTAAGAAAAGGTGAATGTCAAGGTGAGAGAGTTGTTGACATTCTCAAAATTTTTGTTGCTAGATGAATTTACTTGTCTTGCCACTTGTCGCTCTATTTCGTTTACTTAATCTTTATCTAATTTTATTTGTTAATTTTAAGTTTCGAACGTATTCATAAAATTTTTTTCAAGGTATGACGAGTCATGTATCGACTGAAGACAATATAGTAGGGAGTATTGACCTTTTTGAAAAGATTTAATAGGTTTGTTGTTAAATATAAAATGGTCGTTTCAAGTTCAAGATTCATCAGGTGTTCTTGAATAAAAGAATGCCCTGTAGGACTCAATTCATATTCATGAGTGACTAATATATTTTTAAGAAAACATTTATGTCATTCGTTCATCTACCTGAGATGTTTATAGCAACTGTGAGTTATTGTTTCCCAGATGTGAAGATACGTGACAAATGAATATACTAGACGATCATATCAGTGTTGTGTGTTTTCGAGATTTATCTGGGACTTAGAATGAGAGGTGATGAATATTAATAGTTAGCAAACAGAATCTGTTACTTTATTTTACTATTTGACAAATGTATAGAAATATCTCCACCACCAGTCTTGGAAGTTAGATAAAGTGCAAGGCCGTAGCCAGGAAATTTTGTCGGGGTGGGTTTTGTGGGGGGGGGTTGTATAATTTTTTTGATTGGTGATGGGCTAATTAGGACTGCAAAATGTATGTTTTTGTTCGTGTATTTCAAGAATATATAAAAATTATATAAATATAAAATTTATTCTGTGAAAAACATGATTAATTGGTTAAAATTCAACTTTGAAACCAAACATTCCAAAATTTCGGGGGGGGGGGTTTCGAACGTCCAGACGCCCCCGCTGGCTACGGCGTAGTTCATGATTTTATTACTTCTTTGAGAAATTTGGAAAACTGGTCCACATTGGTAAAATTTGAATATATGAAGTTGGTAAAATATTTCCCAATTGAGAATAAGAAAGCATATTTGGAAAGGATCTAAGAATAAACCTCGAGCTACAATTTACTGCGATTGTTAATGACTCAAGAGTTGGACTTGAAACGTCTCCAACAACAGTTATCTGAATGAACAGGCAAAATAAACCATATCTATGATAATATTGGTAAGACATAAGATAAAGTCAGTTACGCAACTAAGTCAATATAATATGACAATATGAAACCAGATTACCAGAAATGGAAAAATTAGCAAAAGATCGAGGGTTCCAGAAAATAAACAGTTCCGATATTATCATTTCTGGCTTGTTTCCGTGGTTCTAACAAGATTTCTGCATTATTTGTTAGTCGTTTTGGAGCGATGGACGAAATTTGCTATTTATTAATGGTATTACATGCTCGAGAAGAACTTTTACATAAGAATTGAAATCCTGACTTTGTGTCACTAAAAAACTACAACGGGGTAAAGAATGATATATGGTGATTATTTAACCAAGAGATGTCAAAGAGCAATCAATTTTTATTGAAGAATTTGGAAGACATAGTCTTTACCATCCTCATATCCGTATATATATTCTACCACGATATCAAATAGTAGCCCCCGTTACATTGTCTTCATGATATCTTTTATTAACGGGTGTCCTTTTAACACACGGATGAATAATTTGTGTTGTCCGCCTGTTATCCTGTCTTCCTGCTAGATGTCCTGCACATCAATTTCAAACAATTTTTTCCTTGGATGATATTATATGCATTTTATTTCTTATTCACAGTGTTACGCTCTCTCGTTAAATCGTTCTTATACGGATTCTACAGCTCTTCATGAACCTTCTGGTGACTTTTTCGTATAATTTCGGTTTTCTAAATCAAAATTTTACATCCGTTTGTCTGTTCACAAAGATAATTATTGAATTTCTTCTGAATGGAATTCATGCAAGTTTAACATTTTAGGTACCTAATACACTTGACGTGTATCAATTAACCAGTGCATTTGTATATTCTTCTAATAGTTCCAAAGTGAACTGGTTATTCTGAATGTCTACTAATTCGTTATACAATATTGCCGTTTTCTTGGTAATTACTTTTAGCTCTAATTATTTCTTATTTCGTTAAGTACAAATGCTTGTTGCTGAACTTCCTCTGATTATTTGATAATTAAGACAATCTTATCATCAATTATTCGATGACCTATATTTCTAATCCAACACCAGCTCGAAAGATACTGCACATAGCTTCAGTGATATTGTTTCACCTTACTTAACCCCTTCGAAAATTATACAGTGTGGAAGAACCAAATGGAATAAACTGGATAACGAATAAAGGAGGGCTTATAAGGAAAAACGCTTGGACATTTCGATTTGTATTTTTAAATGCGCATTTTCCAACAACAAAAAATTTTATAGGGTGTGTCATGTGACAGTGGTCAATACCCCTTTTTTATGCAAGCTCCTGTATGTTATTTATTTTCTGGATTCTCCCGAAAATTCTAGACATACTTCATGTACAATGTCCTACACCTATCTTCAATTGTTTCCGAAATGTTAAGTGTTTTCCGATTTATTACAAAAATTAACATAAAAAAACGAAAATTGTTTATTTCACATATTCGCTACATTGCACTCAATACTTAATTCCCATATAGCTCTTGATATTGAGAGAGTAAGCAAAACCATTCCTGCGTTCCTTTCCCTTAGCATCTTGTTGTTTGCCTGCATGACAGTGGTGATCAGTGTCAGTGCTTTTGTGGTGTCAATTTCGTTAACTGTACGTAATAGTATCAGAAAAATTGTTCATTTAACTTAGCCATTCACAAATGATTGATTATGGAGATAACACACGGATACAAATGGAAGTTTCTCGTTTATTTCGCGAAAATTATTCTAATTTGCCGCCTATATCCCAAGGAACAATTAGGAAAATAGAAAAGCAATTTCGCGAGCTTGGTCATGTATGACAGATAAAAAAACTGCCAATGCTCTAAGTGATATTACGAAATTGGATATTACGCTTAATTTTCAAGAAAACCCACATAATTCTGGTCGAAAAGCTGCCCCACTGTTCCACGTTAGCCACACATCAATTTTTCGAGTATTAAAGGAAAGTAAAATGCAACCCTATAAAATGATGCCGACCCAGGAGCTGATGGAAGACGATTTCGATAGGAGAACTTATTTCTGTGAACAAATGATGGTAAGGTTAGATAACAATGTGATCCAATTAGAAGATGTTTTGTTTTCTGATGAGAGCACATTTACATTTCACTGTCATGCTAATCATCAAAATTGCCGCTATTAGTATTATGAGAATCCTCACTGGAAGACAAAGAAACATGCGCAATATCCTGAAAAAGTTAATGTTTGGACAGGAATTGTTGGAAATCATATCGTAGGTCCCTTTTTCATTGATGGCAACTTGAATGGAGATAAATATTTAGTACTGCTCCAAAATAATGTCGTGTCAACTTTGACAAACTTATATCCTGATCCAGTAAACCCACAAGTTCTTGCCAATACAATATGGTTTCAGCAAGATGGAGCACCGAAATCAAGGTCCGGCAGTACCTGAACCAAATTTTTCCAAATCGGTGGATTGGGAGGCGCGGATCGATAGAATGGCCAGCACGATCTCCTGATTTGACGCCATTGGACTACTTTTCGTGGGGATATGTCAAAAGTACTGTATACACAACTAAACCCCTCAACTTAGATGACCTAAAAAGACGAATCACGCTTGCGATTAGATCAGTCACGCCTAAGATGTTGAGTAACGTTACAAGACATTTCTATACCAAATTAGCATGTTGCCAAGACGTTCGCGGAGAGCATTTTCAACATTTCCTACATTGACAGTAATGGTTTTTGTTTTTTTTTATATTTATTATGAAATAATTAGTATTACTTATTAAGTTTTTACTGTAATGTAGCGAATTTGTAAAACAATTTCCTTTTTTTAATTTTAATTTTTGTTATAAAGCTGAAAACACTTAATATTTCCGAAACAGTTGAAGATAGGTTTAGAACATTGTGCATGAATTATGTCAAGAATTTTCTGGGGAATACAAAAAATAAATAATATACAAGGGCTTGCATTTAAAATAAGAAAGTTGGTATTGGCCACACACCTTATATATATTTTTTGTTGAAAATACAAATTGACGTGTCCAAGCGTTTTTCCTAACCCGCCTTCCTTTATTCGTTACTGAATTTATTCCTTTTGGCTGTTCCACATGTACCTATAGACTGCCTTCATATATGCTGATTGTAGCTATGGACTCCGTATAGAATGCTCAATATTTCTTATGGCTATCTACATCTTGTTCATTTACGGCATTGATTAGGTACTGCCTTCAGTAATATGATATCCACCGAAGTCTGTGAAGGCTAACAGGAGTGGTATAGATTTATTTTTAATTTTTTAACAAGTAAAAACCTTTTACATTATCACAGAGAATTAGTCGGGCATGTTTATACGATTATAAAAATTGTGGTAGTAAATATAATTACAGAGAAATTATAACTATTAAAATACCAGAAAATATAGCGAACAAAATAATTACACTATAATTTAAAATGATATTAACACAAGCAAATTATATATTATCATTATATTTGATACATATTTATAAATATTTGAAAAGTTTATGTCTTCCTATTTAGTAATAGTAGGCTAAAAGTTTATGCATTATATTACAAACAGCAATAGCAGACTTGGATTTGAATTTAGGACAGTAACTCAAAGAATTAATTAGGTTATTGAAGACAAAGCTTTTTAATGGAGGCCCACACCTACACACATGAAAATAAATGAGCAGGGGAATGAATTAGATAACTTTAAATTTCATTTGTTTCGACTGGACCGACCCGACCCAACCGATCCGACTCGACCGACCGACACTACACACTGGCTCAATCTTGAAATGCACATCCAATTCAGTTCTCTGTGTAAGAAACAGGGACCAGATAATATATTAAGAGTCTCTTCTTGCATAGAAAATCAATAATCTATAGAAAATGAACTAATATACAATACCTGCACAAAATTTGCTGTTCGTTTTATTAAACACTCCAACTCTCTCTTTGCGATACATTAAATTGGAGACTTGACATACGTCAGACATCACAAAAAACAGAATTAAACTTGACATTAAATTTATGTATTGACTAGCTTCATATTATCAAATAAACATTTTACATTAAGACCCCTGAATAATAATTAAAATTTATTTGGGAAAAGCTTTACAATTGTAAACTTCAAAAAGTTGTTTTCATGAACAAATATTGTTGACGAAAGGTAATACATAGGTATTACCTTTCGTCAGTAGGTGGCCTCACTATTAATTGAACAAGAAAGAAAAATTACTTTGGACTTTATTTATTAAATTCCTTAATATCGCAGTGTAAACCATATACTTCTGACTTTAAAAAACTAAATTAAAAGTTATCGTTTTATTATATAGATCTTTTTGGTATGTTAAAAGGCGGGAATTTGAAAGTTTCGTGCACTTTTCACAATTATGCTTGTGGACTAGTATTAATACCCTTATATTATCAATGAAGTTAACTGAAATATTAATTAGTGGAGCTTTGTTTGTACATCTTTCAATTAAAGTAAATGACTGCATTAAATTATAATGGTGCTTAAAGAGATATTTTCGTCCACAAGGCGAAAATAAGGCTAATCTATTTGACAGGTTAGGACAATAATGATACTCATATTAGATTTAAAGTAATTAATATACTGATAATTAATAAAACAAATATTAGTAATACAAAATACAAATTTAATTAATTTATTATTACTATGGTTTTATCAGTCATTGTCTTTTTTACTGCCATTTGTGATCTAAATTATGTTGGCTATTCATTTTTCGACTGACAGATATATGATATATGAGAGTTAATTTATAAGATTTTCAGGAAATCTGTACAAAAATTGTATGTAATATTACTGAAGGCTGTACTGTTGGTACAAATAAAATGTAAAATTCAGTATACAAAGATTTATTTAAACTCAATTTGCATCCTTATGTCTGGTCGCCGTATAATATGTACAACTAAATTTGAAAAAGTAAACAGTAAAAGTATTTAATGTTATATCTTTTAGCAAGTTATTGTCTTAAAAACACATACACATATGTATCTTTATTTACATAATCAATTACTTGTAATCGACAATCACTTAGTTCACATCTCTAACTCATAAATCACATTTAGCACATTTTAGATAAACTTTGAACTGTTTATTCTTTTCGTTGATCTAATAAGCTTTCGACGAGATTGGATACAAGGCTTTGGAAAACTGATAGTCAAATAAATTCTCCAAAAATGATTTACTGTACATATATGGCTCCCACATATTCCATGACATTAATGCTTTTTGCTCCATTCTTTATTGATAAAATGTTATACATGTTAATTAAAATCGTTATAATGATAGTTCACTTTAAGTTTATAACTATTAAAACTTTACTACTAATACTAAATTAGTAAATTACATTGAAAATATTGTATTCACGTTATAGGTATACAAACAAAGTTCACGAAAAAATTGACAGGCGTTGACGGATGCCCATAATTTTTTTTCGAATATGAAAAGGCCTATTAATTATGGACCTTAGAGCATATGCAAAATTGTCGTTTTGTGGTATCACTTACTATGTGTATGTTCTGTGGTATTAATCAAATATAATTCGAATTTGAAATTGAAACGGTTTTTCCAGGTTTGTCTCTACTCGTTTGTTAAACTTATTATTGAGTCGAAAGCTTTTTAACTTACTAAAATAGATGAGCAGGGAAATTAAATGCATAACTTTAAATTTCATTTGCTTCGGTCTTGAAATACCTATCCAATTCAGTCCTCTGTGTACAAAAGAGGGACCAGGTAATATATTAAGAGTCTCTTCTTTTATAGAAAATCAATAATAAATAGGAAATATAACCATCCAAGTAATATAGAATACCTGCAGAAAATTTGCTTTTACGTGTTTACGTTCTAATAAACACTCCAATTCTCTCTTTGTGAAATATTAAATTGGAGACTTGACATACGTCAGAAATTAAAAAGAATACCACACAAGTAGGCAACTTGGTTTAAATTTTCATATTATCAACGAATATAGACTCATAGAAGGATACACATTAAGCAAAACATGTCCTTCATTTACATCGTTTTGTTATCGTAATAAATAAAGTACGTTTACCTCTCAATAGAGGGACTGATGTATTACATATATCCGGAAGGACAAGTGGTCCAGACTCTAAAGCGCATGACTGCGAATCCAAAGTTCTCGGCTTCGAAACCGATATCAATTATACTTTTTTTTAATACTATGTCATTGTTCAATAATTTTATGTACTATTTTCAGTTCACATTAAATGAATAAAACTCATTTTAATTTTACATCGAATGTGTATAATATATTGTGTTGCATAAATGTTATGTGTTTGTAATAATTTTAACTAAGAACAAAAAGAACTTGTCTTTGACATCTTGTCATCAAATACTTATTCTGATGAACAAAACTAATTACACTTAGGTACTTAATATCTAAACTTATATTTCTTTGCAGATATATTTAATTTAAGAATTAAATTAGAATTAGTACTTGACTCACTAAATAGTGACAATTATTATAATTCACCTGATATTTATATCCATTAGTAAGAGTGACACAAATAAAGAAAAATAGAGACGGTGAGATAACGAGAAAAGGAAAGAATATTTCGTAAGAAGCTTTGGCTTCCATCGTTTAGTCTCAAATTACTGAGGCTTTTTTAATGAATTTAATCATGAGTAATATGTCTTGATACTAATACAATCATTTAAGGCCAATAGTATATTTTATCGCAATTGTAATCATTTGAGAATCTATCTATCCAAATTCAGTCTTTCACTGCAAGAACCGGTAATAATCAATGTTGCATCTGCTCTTGTTCACATTATAAATAATTTGAAGTACTGGGTGTCTATATAACGGAATCTGCAAAGAGGTATTCAAGTATTATTATAAACATGATGAAAATGTCCCTTATTTGACATGAATTTACATTTGGATACATTTAATGATGGGAGGTATTAATCTCATCACGATACGAAATTTCACAGATCCTCTTACAAAAATCCATTAAAATTACACATATAATCAATATAACATCATCGGTAAAAATAAACTTTTTGGAATCATTTATATACAGATTGGAATGAGAAAGCCAATATGAGATTCTGGAGGAAACCCTAAGCATACTTTAGTCTCTTTAGAAACACTGGTTCTAAGTTTAATACTTTCCTGACGACTCAAATGTTTTTGTCATACCAGTATAAGATTTTAGGATCTTATTAAGTTCGACTGGTAAATTCTCTGAGGAAAAACCCCCGAATATAACAACTCCGTCAGAAAAGACCAAAACACCCGAAAACTTTCCTTCTGTATATTCGATGAGTCACTGACTGAGAGTTGCGGTGGTGTCCGCGTTATGTTTTCATATGCCTTTGTCGGAGGTTGTAGCGACGCTGATTTGTTGGAATTGGCTGCTCCCTCTCCGCTGTCTCAGTCTATTACCTGACAATGCATTGATAATGCCAAGTGAGACCTTGGCGAAACGTCTGGAAGTTCCAAACGTGAATCAAAATAACGATCGGATGTACTACAGGATGAATACTTGTTCATATTTTTCCATCCGTGAAACTATACGCCTAGACAAACAGTGTGCACTGAAAAGTTCTTAACAAATGGAAAAGTTTTTTAATTTCATTTTGCGAAAAATATTATTCTTTATAAAAAGTTCTTCTTCCTTAGAAAATATTATAGGAATTATAAAAATTTGTACAGGGTTGCCAAAAACTTAGAAAACCTAAAATTGCCTGAAGAGAAAACAACTACCCATAATTATAATTTTAGAGTAAAATGTCATAAGAGAATTATTTCGAGTGTTCCGAAATGTAGTAAAAGACTAAATTTCATAAGGAAAGCAATGTACGGGATGTACAAAAAGTTAGCTGGAGTAAGTTCTCTTTTAGCAGTCCCCAGAGAGAAATAAATTCGACTATGTACCTTATCGACAAAAAAATTTAGTGCTAAAAACTCTTTAGATTTCATTAAATCAGTACAAAATGTGTCACTACAGAAAGGGGAAATTCTAGTATGGTTCGATGTTACCGCTTTGTTTCCTACTGTACCCATTCCACAGACTTTGGACTACCTTGAGAATTTATTGGCTGACAAATCTTTTTGTGGGCCGGAAATAAATGATTTTATTACCAACACAAAATTGTGCATGAGTCAAAATTGTTTTCAATTTGGGATTTGCTTTTATGAACAGAAAGAATTTGTTTATGTGCAGATTCGAAGTTAAGGCAAAGAAGGACTCCCAATATTTTCCTAGGGTATGGCTAACGTATGTGCACGATATATTTGCTGTTTTTGATATGAATAATAAAATGATTTTGTCTTATATCTTAATGTATAATAAATTTCCCACTACTAAATTTACATATGTATTAGAAAATAAGGGTAGTAGAAAGGTTTGGTGTTAAGGTACAAAACTTTGTGTTTATACATCTGTGACACACCAAAGGTTCAGCTTTAGCATTAATCATATGGTAACAAATGACAGCTAGTTAAGAAAGTAACTGAACACCATAAGCTACCAAATACATGAAAGTGGATTTAATCTAGCGTTATCTGGCCTTTTCTTTTTTCTTCTTTTTTCTCGTAAAGCGCAAATGTCTAAATTATCATCCCGAATCTTTGTTAATTTCCTGTTGTCTGCTGTTTAGAGAATTGAAATTACAGGCAACCTTTAGCAGGATGTTTTTCGATTTCTGTAAATTCGTAATCCTGTTCCTGGCATTCGTTGTAGTAGCAGAACCATTCCTATTCATGTGAGGGTTAAGCATGTTTCTGTTTCTGTTTTTTTTATGTGCAGTTGTAAATTTTAGGTACTCTAGTAGGGGGCTAACTTGGTTCTCGGATTCCCTGCTCTTTTATCCGGGCTTGGGACCGTCAACACTAATATCGGATCACCTAATCCATTCAACATTAACGCATTTCCACGAACTAAATAATGTTATTAATTGATAAATTTATTGTATATATTTTTTGTGTAATTCGAAACGGGTAATTTGAAATTATCAAAATTTTTAATCTCCGTTAGATCATTTTTAAATATGATGAATCATTTTTTGGAAGGCAATTGTTCGTTTACCAGAGTATCGACCTTTTATAACATACGAAAACTATTAATAGGTTTGTTGTCATTTGAAATAACCATCATTTACACGCTGGAAATTCATGAGGTGCTTTTCAATGAACTTTGAATGCTTGGTAAGGATTTAATTAAAATTCTTATAAAGCTCAATAAATCTTTTCAAGAGATTTGTGACATAAGTTCGTTTACCTGAGTAGATTGATAAAACCAGTTAATTATGGCTTTAAAATTAAAGTTACATGGGTTTTAGGATTGGTTGAGGGTGTTGTCCCAAACGTTTCCTAGAGTATTAAAGTATAGATGATTACTTCACAATATAACTCGTTCTTATATATATATATAAACTAGAAATAAAGTCACGGCTGTATAGAAATACAAAATTCTAGAATGCTATCGGGGAGTATACTCTTTAAATATAATTTGAGAGCTATCGAAATCGTTTATGTCTTCATCAGTCAAAAACTACAATTAACACAAAAGTTGAAGTATAATATTAAGTTAAAATGTACGTACGTTCATTAGTGGAGATCGAATTTAGAATTAATATATATATATTAGAAAAATATTCAAATTATAATAAATGTGGTCTTCAGTCTTGATATGTGACGGACCTAGAATCCATTTATTATGATGGTTACATATGACAATGTTTTGTACTTAAACAATTATTTTACATATTAAATTGAAATTACTTTTATTACTTAGATCCAGGCTTTACATGCTTTTTCGCCCATTTTCCTAGTTCGAGCACGATTTTAATTCGGTCTATTTTTGCTTGCGCTGATTTTATCTAAAGTTCTGTACTAACTAACTAACTAAATCATACTTGCAACAAGTATACTATATCTGAGGTTAGATACAAAGTAATAACTAAGCTTACAATGCATTTGTTTATGGAGTACATACTTGAGAGTAACACCACACTTGTACAAAAGTCTGTTTATTTCAACAATACCAAACGTTTTGTGGTTTAAGTCAGCCGACGTTGTCAGTGGCATTAAAGGAACTTTATGAAAAATTTAAAATATTTAAAATTAAGAAGTTTCAAAGAATTACGCGACATAACTAAAAGAATTGAATTTTGTTAATATACAGGGCAGCACAAGAAAAAATTTAGAGACCATATAATAATAAAGTTCCTTATGCGGAGCTTCAAGGTGCGACTTTATTATAAGAAAGTGCATTCACCTAAAATTCACAATTCATTTTGGGAATTTTGTACATGTTCCGAATCTATTTCACCCCAATTATTTAATTTTATTACTTGTAAACGATGATTGTCTGTAAATGAACAAGATATTTCGACCGTTAAATATATATTCTATAACAACATTTAGACCTAATCTAGTCTCTGTGAAAGACACATTGGCATAATGAAGAATTTTCACGGAAATACGATGTTATTAAGCTATTGATATTCATGATGTTATGGCTTTTAATGAATATTAAAAATAATTACTAATAATAATTCTGCCCAAAGGCTAGATATGAAAAATGATAGTTATTTGCAAAGACAAATTATATTAACAATAAGTTTCTGATAAACAAATTGCCGGATATTTATGGAGCATTCAATAACTGTATTTCACATCCGTATTTTCGGTTAAGGTTGTTTAGATTTTAACTGATCAAGAGTATTTATTCACCATTCTCATGCAAATGTTTATCAACCACTGATTATGTTATTGTGTAATATTGAACACCTTTTTAGCTATGCTAAATATCTCAAAAAAACATAAAAGATATTGTTATAACTTTTAATTATACAGTGCTAAAAAAATCATGCTCGAAATTATTCATCTGTAACGAAAACCTATTTCTCCGAATAAACATTGGGGACAAAATCTATTTCCTAAATGTACGATTGATAATATTAGTTCAGGTCATTTACAGAGAAAAATACCTTTTGGTGACAAAATTAATAGTAGAACAAAACCAACATCAACGTGTTCTAATTGAAATAAAATTCAACATTTTCATCGTTGCGTTTCTGTTTTTTTACACAAAATCTATCCATGAAATCGTTTTTGCTACTCTGGACAATCTTGAAGAGAAATAAAAAACCTACAAAATGAGCTACTTATACGCTCAACTTCGTTAATTAGTTCCTTAGATAATGGAACCTCCACCCGAAACTCAAAAGACACATAATCATTTTTATGTATATTTTTTTATTTTATAACTAAAACATTGTTATTAACTTAAAGGGTAGATCTTCTCATACTCAACTTATGTTCTAAAACTAAATACTGTAGCCCCAGGAGTTTTGGCGAAATATCAGTCAATACTAGGCAAGACATATTTTTTTGAAAGGCCATATTACCTCACTGGATGACCCCATCATTATGAATAAACCACCATTAGAAAGTAGATGAGATGATCTAGAGACTCCTTCTCTCACTTTTCCAAAATTTGAAGTATAAATACATGTCGGTACTGAAACTATTTGGCCATTCCGTATCATATTGTCTGGACGCATCTAAAATTTTGAAAAATATATTTTATTTATATTTTTAAATAATTTGTTTAAAAGATTTAATTTATTAGGTATTTTAATTTTATTATTTAAAACTGGACCTATTTTCCCCTTTAAATTCCAATCTACAGAGCCTAAAATTCAGACAGTAGATTATAAAAGGCTTTCCTGAAAGTTTATTAGTAAAATAAAACTCTTATGTAAATTTTGGGAACCCAATTAGAAAATTAAATGCATATTTTTATAAAAATCAAGCCTGTCATGTAGCAAATAAAATAAAAATCTATGTGGAAAATAAAATTGTATATTCTTTATAAATTTTAAATATTGGGGTAAATATAAGGAAATGCACTCATTCCCTGCTTGTCTGAAACTGGAATATTAGAATCTTGAAGGTGGTAGGGAGTCCAACTCACACTTGACCAAATCTTATGTCAATTAGTTATGGTTTATCATAAGAGCACGTTGATGTGGATTTTGTTCTTCTATTAATTTTGTCACGTATTTTCGTAAATGACTGGCTATAAATATTAGTATCGAAAAACAAGCAACGAAATGCTGAGGAACGCAGAGACTTCTTAATTCTAATGGATGCTTTATACATATATATATATATATATATATATATATATATATATATATATATATATGAGATACGTATGTAGTCTTGGGATGTAGAGGTCAGGTGCAAATTAAAACAATTTAATCATTAGATTACAACGTTTCGGGGTTTAATATTACTTAATAATTTACCCCTTCATCAGGTAATGTGATTGTATGCCTTTTCACACCGTGGAGTTTACAGATTATATTACTATTTGTCATTTAAACATCAAACTGCTCTAGAAATTCTTATCCTGATTAAAATATAAAATACTATATACTACAAAATACGTTAAAAATTTTTTGCTAGTCCTGTTGACAACTGACAACACAAGTTGACATAAAACATAAACACAGATTATACCATAGAATAACATAAATCGTTCTTAGTAGTTTTCATGTATACCGTCAGAGATATTAACTAGAGAAATCTTTAATAACATTTAAACTTTATATACAGATTGATGGCTGCAGTAATTAATGCGAAATCGGTATAGTTCGCCCTGCAATAGTAAAATTACTTAACAAAATTTATCTCCATACATATTCCGATATCTACACTATGTATGAACCGTACACTACACTACACTCAAATAGAACACAGACCCGTCTAAACACTTTAAAAAGATTTAAAAAATAAATGATAATACATTTGGACTACGTTGCTAGCTTTCAGTGTTCTCCTGCCCATGGTTATATGGAGTGTAAGGCCTGTCAGGTGTCTGCTACCAGGCCCGGTTTATATCTTCTTTTGTCTATCTGGATCAAATGTGAGTATATGGAACTCAGATTTTGTATATCTGTTCTCGCATTAAGGGCATTATCTTCTTGGGCTATCCTCCACATTTCCAGGAAAGTTCTTTTTTTATATTTTTTTTCCATGTCCAACACACTAATATTATCAAAATCTGGCTTGTGTCCTACTATATTGGAGTGAGCAGCCAAAGCACAGGTGTCCAAATAATTGGACAGATTTTATTTATAACTGAATATGTAAGAAACGATAACATTGCTCAAAGTACTGAACTGTTCATTTTATAAGTAACGCTATATATAATATAATTGTGCCAAAAACCTTATATTCTCCTTAATATGGCACCGTTTTCATACGAGGATGAGATACAAGAGACCAAATTATAAAAGTCAGGCAAATGAAGGAAATTCTATGATTCTAAAGTACCGGCTATTCTTGGTTTCCTTGATAATTCTAAAGCATTTGACAAAGAGAGCTGCGGCCATCTATGTCAACTTCTATAAGAAATTGCGGTATCGAATTATCTGATCGAACTAATAAGGACAGTGTACACTAACATTAACGTAGAATTGGAAAAGGTGTTAGACATGTTGCGTTTGGTCACCCCTTTTCTTTAACACTACGGAGACTGGATGATTAGGAAAGCTACGGAAGACGAGGAAGGGGTGTATAGGGGTGGAAAAATCTCAAATCTACATACGGATGACATCATGCTTTTGTCTAGTAGTGAGAAGGAAATGGTGTTGTTATTGCAACGCGTCAGGAGTATTAATGAGGAAGCTGACCTCAATTTGAATAACACAAAATGGTGCCTTATGTTAATTGACAAACGAAATGTGATCCCTCGACCTTTCCTACATATTACAACATACTAATCAAATATGTTATCTATTTCGGTGTTTCCTTCTTCAAGAGCGGAATAACGAGCAGAATCGGTATGGCTAAAAGCGCTCTCTCATCTTTACCTATAATGTGGAATGCCCACCACCGTAGCAAAGCGACCAAGAAATGTATAGTCCAAATACTTATTTGTTCCATAACAGCGTATGGTGCCGAATACTGGGTTATAAATGCAGCCTATCGCAGACGCATTGAAATTTTGGAGATTAGCAGAATACTAGAGTACCATGGATATCAAGAAAAAGGAATGCTACTATGTTAAATGAACTTAAGATTACTATTAAAGTGATACGATTACTTAATAATGTGCTGCGACTACTATCAACAATACAAAAGCAATTTCTAAAGTTATCTGGCCACCTTATTAGAAGAAAATTTGGAATCCTGGGGAAAGTTGACGGAATACAGTTGGCGCTTCTGTAATAGAGATTCACGAAAACTTGGCAACCCTTTCACTGAATGAAATAATGCACAAAGCGGAAGATGTGAATATTGGTACAACCTTACTGCCAGATAATGCTTAAATTGAACAACTACTAGGATGAAGAAGATGATTGCAAAGAAATATGTATGGCTATGCTATGTTGTTTAAGATACTTGGATTTGTATATACGACACATTAGAATATTCACGTTTTTCAATACCTGAACAATGAAGTCGCTCATGGTTGGACAATGTGTTGATACGCCAGAGCTCATTTTGTTTCCTTGGCCACCAGGCCTCCTGATTTAGGCCGTATGACTTCAGCTCAAGGAAAGCTCAGTGATACCGTTGATACCATAACGCTACGAAGCATTTAGAACGAGTTCAAATAGCGCCGGAATCTGTGTCATGTGACCAAGGAAGGACACATAGAACACATTTGGGGTATACAGACTATTTAAGAGTTGAATGGTTGCTTTTTTGATATTTTACTCATTTAAACAACAAATTAGCAATTAAATAGGCGGTTGGTCATATTATTATTAACAATTTATCAATAAAAAAAATATTTTCAGAATATATAAAATTCAACGATTTCAGCTATTTATGGGTTTGACAAATAAACTGAATTAAGTAAGAGGTCTGATTGGGAATTTCACTTATTTAGATTTTAGCATACTATAAATATTTGTTGGATTAGAGGACACAAAGGTTACTTTTTTCATCTGAAATTTATGTATCACCGGATTAAGCACTTTGTATAATAGAACTTGTTTGAATTTTATAATAGATGATATCAGGAAAAGGCGCCAAATATATCAATAACATCAAACGTAAATAACTGATTCTTTTATTTACGTTGGTCGATATTGAATATATATATAAATTTATTACCACAGAATATTTCTGTTCTTTTAAACCGTACATTTGTTATATTTGAATAAAAATATAAAAGTTGTCACGGGGTTTCACAGTGGTAATTTTCTTATTGTTGACGATGATTAGTCGAACTGTTATTTTCTGTAGAAGGTCTTGTTAAATTACTTATAGCTTTCATTATAATCACTATATATATACTTATATATGTAATGGACTGTTCTTGGGAATCTCGTGTGTTTCTCTTGTTTGTCTTAGAAAAGACAGTTTTTTGACGTTTCATATGAGAGATCTCACTCATCTTTTTCGCGATTACTGATGTTGTCACTCACTAAGCGTAGTACAAATATAGCTATGTATATATATATATATATATATATATATATATATATATATATAAACCAGAAAGGAAGTCACGGCTGTATAGAAGCACAAAATTCTAGAATGCTATCGGGAAGCCGCCAATATATAAAAGTATACTCTTTTAACTATATTTTATTTTATTTTTTTATTTCTTCATCAGTCAAAAACTACAATTAACACAAAAGTTGAATTATAATATTAAGTTAATATGTAATAAAAACTTAAGTTAGTAGAGATTGTATTTAGAATTAATTATACAGCATTGAACATTGGAAAGGTTATCCAGTGAAAGATAATATTTTTACATTTGAAATGTATAGAAAAATGACAATGTGAAATTGAAATTGATTTCTATAGAAATTATTGAATAAGAATGCTGCAAATTGTTGGACAAAAAAATATTTAATACCAAGTTAGTGAAAATGAATTAACCAAGATTAGAATTAGAGTGATTAGATTTTGAAATTTTGTTATCAATTTCAAGAAAATTGCAATATATTACGTTAATTGTTAACATATCACTTTTTTTATTTATATTACCATCAAAGCTCTTAATATATACCATCTCCAAAAAAATTCTCGTAAATGAATTTCGCTCTATTGCAAGGATGCTGGCCTTGTCAAAGTTTGCTGTATGGCAATTATCCATACAAAGACTAGTTAAAGCCGAAGAATCTTTGTTCAATCTTATATCGCTTTTGGGAGAAGTTATTCGATCTTTAAGTCTTCTTGAATTTTGTCCAATATAAGTGGCTGGACAATTGTTACAATCAATTGTATATATTACATTCGATTGGAGAAATTTTGGGATGTTTTCTTTAACTTTACTGAACAAATCATTAACAGTTTTAAGAGACTTGTGAGAAAATTTAATATTAGGTTGATTATTGAAAATCTTCAAGATCTTGGGGGTGATCTATTTAAGGTAAGGAAGGGACACATATATGTAATTCTGTAAATTTGTATCATTGCTTACATTAGAATTGTTATTTAATAAGGGATTAATTGGTATCTGATTTCTATGTGTAAATCTTTGGACGGCTAGAATTTGTGGATTATTGAATAATAATTTATTTAACAATTTGGAAGGATAATAATTATTTAAAAACAACTGAAACAAAATTTTTTATCAATAAAAGTTGGATGACAAATTTTTAAAATTTTACTTTTCATCTCATTAACAAGGTTAATTTTCACTTTGAACAGATGGTTAGAGTACAAATTCATATACCTCCCCGAGCTTGTTGGTTTTCTGTACCAGTCCAACTTGAGGGTGTTATTGTCTCTAAAAACTCTTGTATCAAGGAAAGGTACGCTACAATTATGGTCTTCTTCTAAATAAGTTCTAAATTACTACCAACAATTTGCAGCTTTCTTTTTCAATAATTTCTATATTCTGAGAAATAATACCACAAGTCACTAAATTTTTGTATATTTCCAAACGTTTCGGAGTCTAGGTCAGGCTCCGTTGTCAATGGCAAAGAAAGTGTGAAGAGGCACAATTCTAAAATGTAAAATTAAATGTTTGACAATATCTATTTTTTAATAGATATTTTTCAAACTATTCCAGGAACCTACCAAACATCATAGAAAAATTTTCACTAAAAAAATTGACTCAACCTGATTGCACCGTCACCCTAACGGGTTAATTGAAGTCTAAACCATTCCATGGATCCACTCAAACTCAAACAAACTATTTAATCAAAATGAGCCCAACCTTTAAGAGTAAAGGGAAAACACATTCGAAGGTTAAATAGTCATTAAGTTTAATTTTCTGACCAAATTTCTTAATTTTTTTCCGTACAAATTTTCTATAAAGTATGTCAATTTAAAACAGTTGACTGAAATCGGTAGTCTTTCTTAAGCTGTGGCGTGACCAAGGCAAATAGGTATTCATTTTTATATGTATATTAAGATATCAGTGTGCATCAAGAATTTAAATCCGATAAAACACAAATCGGACAAAGAAAAACAATGAAATTAGTAACGGTTGATAGACAATTTATTTAATCAATTATTAGTTGAAATTACTGGTATTTAAACAATGAAGATCCTTGTTTGACAGCAGATAGCAAAGGTCAGCATAATTAACAAATCTACGATGAATTTATAATTATTGAAATTACCTAATGTATTGCCGGAAAAGGTGAAAATTATTTTTGGTGAATATTTATTGAAGTAAATTTTGGTAATATTTCTCTTCTTCTTCTTCTCTTATATACCTCAGCAATTTTTTTACCGGTTTTTTTAGCATGGGCGGATCCAAAGGAGGCTCTCACCGAAAGCCTCAAAGTTAGTAGGTAAATTTAATATTAAAAAGATGTAATCTTAACTCCAAGAGCCTATAAGAAGGTAATTTCTTGAGATGTAAACCTCAGAACGACTATGTTTATGGTAATAACACAAGAAATCTAGGTATTAAAGTTTATTTAGGTAAATTTAGTACAGGATCGCCCCCTCTTAAGGATGAATCCCATAAAATTGCTGACTTCCCCCCCCCCTACCAAAAAAATTCTGTATTATCCCTCTCTCTCTCTAGGGCAATTTTTCTCCGATTTGCCTCCAATTTGCTTGCTAATTTTGCTACTCCTTTAACCAAAAGCTGGGTACGCCCTTGCCAGTGTGCTAAAGGTTTTCTAGTTTTACCTTCGTATCATTTGATACATTTTTTGACCATCCTTAACTATGGATAAATGTGTTATGTGCGAGTTTCTTTGAAATTTATGTAAATTATAGGGTCTCTCATTGAAAGTCAACCATAATAAGCCTTCATTAATTTTCGCCTGCGCATATTGTATCCATTCTTTCTTCTATTTTTTAAAAATTTCATCCATGATAATGTTAAATATTATTGTGCTAGTGACAAAAATTTCTATTTGTGTTCTAATGTATAAAAACAAAATTTTAGTCTCATATTTGATATGTCAGTACCCGCGCAGTTTATTGGTTCTATTTCAATTCGCTCTTGAAAAAAATTGTTTAAGAATTTTATGTAGTGTTTTTTTTACTTTTCTGGTAGTGCTGACGTACCATGCTTTGAAAGCTCGTTCGTTAGCTACATTTTCATTGGTAATTTTTACGTTAGCAGTTCTTACAAAGGTGTTTTCTTTATCTACGTTAGCAAATAGGGAATGCAAATAGTCGGTATATTTTATTATTCAACAACGTGTTTATTTGCTTTTATTTATAGTAGAGATTATTCTGCGGAGAATGTGACTGATATTGTTCTAGAGAAAATTATTTCATATCAATCAATGACCGCCGCATGTGTGGTTTCTTCTACATATAGGTATGTTTTCATACTGCATAAAAATACAGACTCGGCTTGGAGGAATATAAAATCAAAGTTGACAAGCACATCTGGAAACATAAACAGAACAACAAAGAGATTGTTCGATGATGATTGTACGAAGACTATAAAAGAAAGAAACAAGACTAGAAAGGACATACTTTAAAACCCTTCACAAAATAATGTTGAAAATTATAAACAGGCAAGAACAGCAAGAAGAAAATTAATGAAAAGGAAAGAGAGTATGCATAACAAAAAAAATATAAGAATGGAAGACAACTGAAAGAACAACAAAGCAAGATAATGATGTAGACGGGTTGTAAGAGTTAAATTCGGCTACCAACCAAGAGTAGGAAACTTCCTACAAAGAGAAAACGGAAAGTTCATTAGCAACGACAAGAAAATCGTCTCTAAGGAATAGTTCTATTAACTGCTAAGCGACGGATCTCGCACAAATATGTTAAACAGAAATGTTTATGCCGCCTAAATAGAAGACAAATGCTCGGTTATCGATAATATACCAATTGCCTGAAGGAAGTAGGAGATACACTCCATAGATTCCTTCGCTGACTAATTGAAAGCATTTTACATGACGAAACAATACTAGAGGAATGGAAGAAAATTGTAATAGTTCCAATCTACAATAAAGGACACAAAAAATATTGCATAACTATTGGTGCATAAAACTACTAAATACCGGCCACACTGCACTGAAGGAATGATCGGGAAATATGAAGGAGGATTCTGACCGTGTCGCTCAACCACTGACCAGATATCTACACAAATCGACAAATGCGGCAGATGTTCATCGATTTTAAATAGGCATTTGAGAAAGTATCCAGAATGAGTCTGTGAGCTGCAATGCTTCCTCGAACAACTGGTTAATCTGATAAAGATGTTTATGGAAGAGTAGCGATGACAAAATAAACTCAAACAGGGAGATGCACTTCATCAGAACTCTTCAACATAGACTTGGAGCACATAATAAGAAATACAAGAATTGAAGCGCCGACCTGAATGTTGAATCGAGAAATACCAAATCTAGGATGCAGTAGAATGAAAATGGAGGAATACATTCAACAGTTCGAGAAGGAAGCACAGAAGATGGGGCTCTAAATTGATGAGTACAAAATCAAATACATGCACCGAGGGGTAGAATTGGAGAGAAAATCACCATCAATTACTATAACTTCGAGCGAGTCAGAGAATTCAAGTATCTTGGAACAACATTAACTGAAATCAATAACGGATTATAAAATAACATTAAATAACATTCTAATCTTGAAAGCTTATGAACTTGTTCTAATTTGTTAGAATAATGTTAACCAACAAAAATACTGTTTTACATAATAGAGGAGTAGTCTTAGTACTCTTCCTGGGATACAAATATACAGGGTGTCCCAACGAAAACGAGCCACCCGGAATATTTCCCAAAATAATTAATCATTATTTTGAAACTCGCAAAAAAAAGTCAAATTATTTACGAAGTGGGTCATAGTTGGCCATACCAATCTTTAATTAAATTACACCCTTATCACCCCTACCATAAGTAACACCTCATTTTAAAGCATGTTTAAAAAGGAATTCAACGGTGTGATATTTCATCAACTTTTAAGAAATTTACAAATTAAAACGTGATTCCTGGATATTTTTCTGATCTCTAAAATTATAGACGAATAATAATTAAAATAGATAATTTGCTTATAATTTGCAAAACAAGGAAAATGAAACTGACAATGCTCGAAATGATCTTCATCATCCACTGCAAGACAATTATATAATCGTGCCTCAAATTCATTGCGTACACTGAAGAAAATATCTGTAGTAACTCGGCCACATCCTTCTTGGATACGATGCCTCAGATTATCCAGTGACTCTGGAGGAGTAGCATATATGCGGGTCTTTAAATGCCCCGAAGAAAAAAATTCAGGGGGTAATAACTGGCGACCATGCTGGATACTCGATGGCACCTCGTCTTCCAATCCATCTATGAGGAAATCGATTATCCAGAAACTCTCTAACTGGCAAAACGTAATGTGGTGGGACACGTCGTGTTAAAAAACATGTTCGTCTTCTACTAGACGATTTTCAGCTTCCAACATTTCAATTAGCGTTTGCAAGTAAATCCAAATACTTATTTCCGTTTGAAGTGACATCCATGAAAATGGTTCCAACGATATGATCACTTAGGATTCTTGCCCACACATTTAGCTTTAGAGGTTGCTGAATCTCTCTAAATAACTTAATGTTAATCCAGTATCGGCAGTTATGACGATTTACTGGACCATTTAAATAAAAAGAAACTTCGTCAGAGAAGCGAGTATTGTATAAAAAATTGGATTTGTTGTTTATATGAGAGGACAATGTTTCACAGAATTTTATAATTCTGTCAGTCATCTTCATTTAATTCTTAAATCGGTCTGATTTTGTAGGGATGGAACGTACCTTTCAGAATTCTGTTTACACTACTTCGTGGAACACCTAATGATAACGCAATTTCTCATAAAGAGTTTTTCGGTTCCATTACAACATGTCCTAACACTGCTACTTCAACGTCATCGATTTTGTTAACCACGGATCCCGTTTCGTTGTTGCTCCACAGTTCGGTAATGTATTATGTATTTATGCCTTACGAGTCTTTCTGAATGCCTCTCATTGCAATTACGAGCAGTTTCTCTAGCACAATTATTACTCTGAACATAACGAACAGTAATTTCAATTTTTTGCGCTTATGTGTAAACCATTTTGTCGAGTGAGAAAAATAACGAAGTAAGACTTAACTACACTAAAGAGACTGTGGAAAGAAACTAAGACATTACTAGCATTTTATTTCGTTTTAAACGAAAGAAGTTGTTAAATTTTTGTTATATGAGAAGTGATACACAGTGGCGTACCTCAAAAATTACTCGCCGTTAAACTCTATTAGTACTTTTATTTTCCTTGTCGGCAAAAAGTCTTTAAAATTATAAGCGAATTATCTATCTTCATTATTATTCGTCAATAACATTAGACATCCGAAAAAGATCCAAAAATCACGTTTTAATTAGCAAATTCCTTAAATGTTGATGGAAGATCAAAAAAGACACACAGCTGAATTCCTTTTTAAACAGACTTTGAAACCAGGGGTCACTTATGATAGGGTTCCGTACCGCCTTCAAGTTTCCCTTGATTTTTATAAGAATACATATGCATTTAATTTTCTAATTTGGCACCCAAAATGTTTTATTTTACTAATAAACTTTCAGGGAAGCCTTTTATAATCTACTGTCTGAACTTTGAGGTTCTATAGATTGGAAGATAAAGGGCAAAATAGGTCAAGTTTTAAATTATAAATTATTAAATCTGTTATTCAAATTATTTAAAAATACAAATAAAATATATTTTTCAAAATTTAAATAGTGTAGTTTCTAAAATGGGAATTATGTCGATGTTTAATATTTTGGTTAATATCTTTAAAACAAATGATTTAAAAATATGATATATTTGTAATTTAATTGTATAATTTGTCCCTAAAATTACTATGGAGGTTTTCTAATAATTTTTCTTATAAATTTCAAGTGAGCCCCAGTACCTCTAATTTATTCCAAATTTTAGGTAGTATGGTTTCGGAAATAAAGCGAGAAATGAGAATTTTTATATCTATATGTTAATATCTTGTAAACAATTAATTTTAAAAATATGAAAAATATATATTTGTATTCCTCAAAATGAGCCCCTTCATTTGATATATAGCATGATGCGTTAAAAAAATATTTTTTATTTTCCGTTTAGTTCTATAATTTGGCCCCCAATATTAATATTAAAGATTTCTTCGTATTTTTCCTGTAAATAAAAAATAGGTCTTATAGTTTGGGGAATCAAGGGGGGAATTGGTATTTTTTTAATATTTTTCTTAATATATTTCAAAATATTTATTTTAACAAAAATTTAAAAAAAAATATTAGTCATAATGAGCCCTGTGATTTGATATATTACATGATCCGTTAGAAACAAGTTAAATTTTTTATTTTCCATTTAATTCTATAATTTGTCCCCAAAATTAATATTAGGGGTTTCTCCTTATTTTTCCAGTAAAGTTCAGGTGAGGCGCTATACCTCTATTTTTTTTCACAATTTTACAGCTTATGGTTTCGGAGATAAGGGGGGAATGGGTAAATTTTTTTATATTTTTGTTAATATCTTTTAATTTATTTATTTTAAAAATATGAAAAAATATATTTGTTTTCGTTATAATGAGCCCTTTCATTTGATATATAACATGATGCGTCAGAAACAATTTTAATTTTATATTTTTCATTTAATTCTGTAATTCCCCCCCCCCAAAATTAAAAGCAGAGGATTCCCCTTATTTTTCCAGTAAACTTCAGGTCAGACTCTATACCTCTAATTGTTTTCAAAACTTTACGTTTTATAGTTTCGGAGGTAAGGGGGGATGGGTAAATTTTGGTATATTTTCGTTAATATCTTTTAAATTATTTTTTTTAAATATGAAAAAAATATATATTTGTGTTCCTCAGAATGAGACCTTTCATTTAATGTATTACATGATGCGTTTTAAAAAATTTTAATTTTTAAATTTTATTTAATTCTATAATTTGCCCCCAAAATTAATATTAATGGTTTCTCCTTATTTTTCCTGTAAAGTTCGGACAACGCTCTATATTTCCTATTTTTTTCAAAATTTTAGGCTCAGTAGTTTCGGAGATCAGGGGGGGGACGGTAGATTTTTTAGTCCCCCCCAGAAGTACCCCTAAAATCAAAATTTCTTCTTTTGCGATATGTACTCCTGATCGGGTCACCAAACTATACCTTCATACCAAATTTCAACCTCTTCAGTCCAGTAGTTTAGGAGAAATATGCTGTTATGTGACAGGGGCAGGAATCCGGAGTGATATTATAAGAATATCGTTATATTGTATATACGGAACCCTAAAAATGAGTAGAGTTATCGCTGGGGTGATGAGGGTGCAATTTAATTAACGGTTAGTATGGCCAAATATGTTCCTCTTCCTAAAATTTTGACGTATTTCGGAAATATTCCAGGTGTCTCGTTTTTTTAAATGATTTACATTTTAGTTTTAATTAAATTTTTCATATTTGAAGGGTTTTCCGTAATTAATAATAGAAATCAAGAAAACTATGAATATTATTATTTCTGTAGTTAGACTAAAAAGTTGGAACAATTTATGAATATTGCATATTCGTTGAAAGATTTTTAGTAATGTTCTAAAATTTTAAGTAAGTATTATTAGTTTCACGAATCGGAAAATCTTTAGGGATTTACCGAAATTGACATTCAACCCAATAAAGAAAATAAGAACAAAGTGTTCGATTCCCAACAGAACATCGGAAACAGTACGACATCAGCGGCACCATGTTCATTAGGAGTTGAATTAACCTGAAAAGCGGGAAACTCAAATTTGACATGTGGTATATTCCAATTTCAATATTTTGATTATACCAATTTTTAGGTTATGAAATTATTTCAATCGATTGATTCCATAGAAATATTTTCAAAACCGTATGATTTGATGTTGGTGAAAGATTAGGAATAAAACTAGGTAATATTCTACAACATTTATGCATAAATTAAATTCAGAACATAACCATGAATAATAATTTATGCAAATTTCCATCATACCACTAACAATTAACAATACTATATTCTGAGAAAACAGAGTATGAACCCCGAGAAACAATACAAATAAATATCATAAAACCAGATTTCTAAATATTATGTTTTTTAATAAACAATGAGTTGTCGGCAGTAAAAACATTTCCTTCAAATATCAGTAATCAAATATAAAGCAAAGTACTAAATTTAAAGCTAGTCTGTGTTTTATATTTACAATTTTTAAATGTCTTGAAAGTTCTTAGATTATATGTTAAAAAAGAGGCAACTGCTTATTGCATCAAAAATTTATGCATACAATTTGTTTAAATTATTCATTTTAGATACCTACTCTGATTTTGTAAATATATGGTTTGCTTATCCCATTTTGAAAGATGTTTGATTGAGATGCTTTTGTAATGTTGATCATCCTGGAAAGCAAAACTTATTAACAAATCTATATCTTAAAAAATCCAAAGGCTAATCATGTAGTGATCATAACGGTCATTTTAAATTATGTTTAATTTATGTCTGCAAATCTGCCCACCAATTGAACTGAGGATTGCCCCTAAATGTATTTTTTTAAACTGGATTATTTTCAATGCAGCTGTAGCATTAATATATAACATTTATTTTAAAAAATACCATATCTGTGATCATCGATTTCTGGTAATTCTATAGACTATAGTCTAAATGTGTTGTCTTGCTTTTGTTTTTGTTCTTTAGACACAAAACTTAAATGTAGATTATTGAATTGACCAGTACTTTATTTTACATGTGTTTTTTACATTAATATGATAATGTACAATATGCCTGTTCTTTTTTTTGATTGGTTATTAATTACTGACATATTTGATCAAACTTTACTTATCATTTAAAAAATAGTGGGACAACTGATTATTGAGTATGTAATCTATATTTTAATGCACTAATGAAAACTTTGGTTTGAATGATCTTCGCATATGAATGAATTGTTATCAAAGTATTCCATTACCATGAGTTTTAATTTTATTACATCACATTTTTTGGAATAAAACATTGGGAATGCAAATAAAATTTAGTTCTTACAATGTAAATTTGAAGTTTATGTATAATACAACTGAATTTGCTTTCCTGAGGCCATCCCATCTTTTGTTTAATTTCAAAATTCTTTCTAAAATAAAACAAAGTTTTCAGATTATACTGTTTCAAATTTAAATTTAACAACTTATCCCATATAAACAAAATTGACATTAATGACAAATATAGTAAACCATTTCAATTGAATGTGCCTAATAAATAATATCTTAGACGACTAGTTATATGGTCCACTGTTTTAGTTTCACCCCTCATAACCTTAGTTTTTTTGTCGTTCGGTATACCTGTTCTGTGCCAAATAAAATACTCCGTTCTTATTTTCTTTATGTTCAACTCTGGTTATCGTACTTAATTCTTCTAACAGATGAAATTCTACATAAGGTGAAATGATAATAATTTCAACAGTATTATTGACACTGCTGTCATCCATAATACCTCCAAAGGCAGCGTTTAGTGCTTGACTGACAAACATTTAAAACCAATGCATATGTTTCTGAAACTGAAAAAACAATAAAATAATATTGTTTGTAGTAGTAGAATTTTTTTGTTTTGACACACCATTGTCTCAATACAAAAGTTTAGTAATTATTTGTACAATAGCCGATGAAATAATAATTTATATTACTTTATGTTTAGTTTAACTATTTATAGCATGTTTTAAAACAAATAGTAATATTAATTAAGACTGATGTAGTAACTAATGTTCCATGTACCTTTATTGCAACCATCAACTTTTTCACAATTTATATCGTCGCACAAATTCTAACACAACGTGTCTAAAAAAACTTTTATATAAATGTTGACTATGCGGTTAGATTTTCGTTTCTTCATCGAATGGACTACATAATTCCACTTTTTACATTAAGGAACGAAATTAGTAGTTAAATATATCATGAAAAACAAATAAAAACTACATTTTTTGTTAGTTAAGACTGAACAAATTTCTTAGAGATGTTTAATACTATTTGTCAGATACATACAAGGTTATTTGATTTTTCTCCCCTAAAGCAAACCTTTATTTTACACTCAACACTGTTAATTAAATACTTAAAATTAAATGTTTGGTGTTAGGGTACAAATCTTTATGTTCATATATCTGTGACACACAAACTGTTCTACAGTTTTTCCAATGTATTTTATCGTTTAGCTGACCAAACATTTATTAATTCATGACAAATTGCAAGATCGTATATTACATAATTCTTCGGTTATAAATAAATGTTAATACCTTCTTTGTTTTTGTGACATTTCACACAAAGCCGTGTTCCTGAGGACTCATAATTATTATGTGATTACAATAACCTTGTGGATCAAACCAGTATACTCGATTTAAGATAATTTAATTCTTATTATAAATAAACTTTTCTAGAGGATAGGTTAAATGTCGAACCTTAAATGAATAGGATATTTTGAAAACAATGCTCTTCTAGTTCGAAATTTAATTTATCAAAATAAGAAGCGGTTTTATCCTCAATAAAAATAAGCCAAATTGTAAAGCAATCGTAGAAATATTTATCCTGCAATAAAGTTTTAAAAAGGTAGCAACTGTATTACTAACCTGTATGATCAAAAAGATTAAATAGTGAATGTAGGTTACTACCAACTCCAAATGACAACCCAAATAATACAACCAGTACACTAGAATAGTAGGAAATACCAAGAAATATAACATAATAAATGCAACATATTAACTAACATTAACATTGTTATATCCCCCATAAAACAATTCAATTAAAATATGAAATCAACATTAGCAAATAGTTTAAAATAAAAAAACCCTACTAATAGGCTATTTAAATAAACAATAATTTGCTAATAAATGAAATATCGGGAACCATTATTCGGAATATTTATCAAAAGGTGAAGATTTAAATAAGAAGATAAGGAAAACCATAAAACTTTTACTCTAAATGAGAATTATATAAAAGTGCAGTTGAAAAACAATTGAAAAAGAAACGAGTACTAAACATTATGGAAGAAAGAAGATTTCACACTGAAATTATTTGAAAACTCCTACACTCTTTTACAAACGTATAAGATATTTAATTTTGAGTGGAAAAGCATGTACATATGGTGGAACAAATAACTAATAATAGATAAATTTGTAGACGCGAGATGTAACACCGACATCTAGGATTTTCTGGGAAACTAGCACCCACAGGTTCCGAATCGCGTCTACAAATTTAGTGCTATGTATCAAATACATAAATAAGTGTTCGAGAGGACATTCTATTGTGGGAAGCGCAACTGATAGAGGTTCCCGACCAGAAACAATATATATCATATATATTGTCATGTTCATAACTAATAAGAATTTGTATGTAACACTCTAGAAGCAGAGCGTCTATGTAATATTAGATAGTCGCAACTGATAAAGACTTATATCGTCTTTCAGAATGATACGTTATGTGATAGGACTTAACGTCTAAAAGCAAACTGTAATAGACAACAAGCCTGTAAAAGAGAATTAATATTGATCGTAGACTAACGAGGAATATTATCCATTGCGTATGGTGCAAAAGGATTGAACACATCAAAATTGCTTGCTAACCTAGATGGATAAACGGTGCACATAACCATAAATTAAGCAAGGAAACCTAAGCTAAATTCAATTAGATCCTTTGTAGTTTTTTGCTGAAATGGGTTATAATAAGTGTCTCAAGGTGTACATTTGCACTTTTGGGAAACCTTCTGCTATGGAAACGAAAAGTTACACAGTTTTAATCCCTACAAGTTGTGAAATTGCCTCAGGCAATTTCTTACCAAAAAAATGTGAAAATATCAAACAAAAAATTACCTGGACACTTTAAGATGCAACATTAGTGATGCTGGTTTGAATATAACTGAATCTTTATTAGGTGGTAAGGAAAATGGGACATAATATATTGTTGCGTGGCTCTGAGTTTGAGGAAATCACCACTGAGAATCATGCCATAATTATAATATGCTGTAGGTATTTTTCAGTTGAAAGGTGATGAAGGAAGCACTGAACCCTGAGTTCAATAAATTAAATAAGGATGGCTTCATAGTCATCACCATAAAAAAACAACAAATATCTCTTTACTGTTTACTTATAAATACATTAATCTATTTATTTGTCATTACAGCCTACTGGCAAATTTTAGAATGTTGTGCGGCTACCTTTTGTTTTGTTGCAAATTTCTCATTTTGGTCTTTTACCACGAATCTCTTGTTGGAGAAGGCACAACTAGTAGTATTCAGCATTATTGGGATGGATAGTATACACTCTATCCAACACATTATCCTTTATTATTCCTGGATGACTTTGACATGACCTTTCGTTTCTACCTCTAACAATTTTTTTTCAACAAATATAATAGTTCTCTCGCGAGGTTTATCTAATTTACAACGTTCAAAAAATGCCATAAGCGTCGTATATAAAGGATTATCTACCTTTTTGTCAACATTCACGTCTGTAAAATAAATTCTTTGACCGTTTTCTAGATGAATATTAACATGACAAACAGTAGAATATCGCCCGTAAATGTGAAAACAAATGATACGTCAAAACTGCTTCAGAACTGCTAATGTATCGTCCCTCCTCATTTATTTTAGATTTTCTTGGGAATAATACCACATCAGAGTTCAAACTTGTGTATATTTTAAAACTTTCAAAATCCTGTCGGATTTCGTTTTCATGGATTAAGTTTAAAAATAAAATTGAAATATATGACAATTATTTTGACAAATATGTACGTTAATGGAAAAATTTCTTTGATTTTAAATATACAGGGTGCACAAGAAATCAGATCATTAAAATCTTTTTTTTTTTTTTTTTCATAAGAACTAAAAAATTGTCGTATTTGTGGCTTCCTAGGGACGACTTTCTTTTTATATGATAAAAAATGCCAAAGAATTCCCCCATTAAAGCATAAGGGAAAACTACTCATCAATATAGGGTTGTTCAAAAGGATATGCACGTCTTTAATTATCCAGTCAATTTAGAAGCGATATTTTTCATTTAACAGAATTAAGGCTTCTTTTAATTTTCGTTCTAATATTGTTGTGTTTTGAAATTGTATTTTATGGCCATGTTCACAAATTTTTGATTTTTCGTGGTTTCTTTATAATTTTGATGTTCATTTATTCGAACATTAAGAGGTCTAGAGGTCTCCAATATAAAACTTGTTACATTCACAAGGAATCTTATAAATGAATTTTTTGGTTTTGCGTGGCGTTTTTTGGTTTTGTTTTTGTTAAAGATTTAACGTATTTGTTGTTTTAAATGTAGTTTTGATGTTAAATTTGTTGCCCTCTTCTCATTCGACAGGCCCTGTATATATGGTATTGTTGTTGTTATAATGTGGTTTTCCTGGTTGTCAGTATTATTAGGTGAAGTCTGGTGTTGGTTGTCAGTTGTTTTGTGCCAATTTTATTTAACCTTTGTTAATAAATTTTTGAGGGTAATTGTTTGCGTGAACATTTTGTATAAATGTTCTTTGTTGATTGAATCCAGGGGAATAAAGATTTAATAACTTTTATGGAGAGTTAAAATTGAGATATCAGTGTGAGTTGGTTTTCCATTGTGTTTTTGTTATTAAAATGTCCATTTTGTTATGCTTTCTAATGAAATTTTATGGTTGGTTCTTGTTGTTTATGTCTTAATAATTCCTGTAAATTTTCCCTCCTCATATCTAGAAGGAACCTATTTGATCTCCTTTATATACGCTGTTGTACCACCCACCTACTATCAACATCACTTCCAGTCTGGAGTACGTGATTGAGTACTGCTCCTGTGTTTGGAACCGGGGAATCTGGGATGTCCAGCTCTAAGGAACCCTGCTCTGGAGTACTGAGAGTACTGCCCTGGTTTGGTTGGATGCAGTCTAAGACCGTCTAATCCCTTTTGCCTAAATCAAACCCTGTGATGTGGGGGAGGGAGGTGGGTTGGCAATTGGGTCTGGTAATTTGAGTAGACTACCAGGGTTTATTGTAGCTATTAGCATACTTTCTTCCAAGCATTAATCAGGTTAAAATCCACATCAATCAATGAGTTGTTGGTAAAGTTTCCACGGAAACTCTTTTGGTTATAAGTTATAAATGAGATTTTAATTACAGACGTACAGAAAACAAAATATTTATTTTGGAAGTGCTGTATATAAATGAACTGATATATTCATATTAGGGTGTACAGGAACTGTTCTTTGAGCACCCGTGTGCCATTGATACATATTGAGCATATTGCAATAAACTCCGTGGGTTCAAAGTTAATAAATTTTAAAAACTGACACTCACTTCACTTTCTAAAACTCTTATTTACATGTAAACATCAAACATTTCCAGCAGCTGTTTCTAATATAATTTAGATTGAAATCATAACACAAATAAGCTGAACGCACTAAACTAACTGACTAAAAATACTCAAAGAATTATCGGCTTATATAGCAAACGTTAAGTTTCCTGCTCGTTCTAGATTTTGTTGCCCAGAATTGATGTTTTTATGTTCTTTGGAATGAATACTGTTTTACGTTGCTTTCACCAGGGACGGAGTGAATAAATTTTATAACAATATTTATTCCATATTTTTGTCAGTAACGGTTATTTATAAGAGCACGTTGAGTGCTGCTGTTATGATGTGAGACGTGGAGTGCTTGTGTTCCCTGGTATTTTCTGTTGATTAATAATACTAATTTCGACTAGTCTGGTTATACCTGTAGTAGTTGAGTACTTACATAAAATATCTATTTAATTCAACTTTTGTATTATCAAAATAATTTTTCCTAATACCTACCATCGTATCTAGGTCTGCGACAAAAACTGCTTGTAGTAAAAGACCTGCCTTATTTAAATTGTCTAAGAAATGACGATTTCAATACTTATTGAATTTTTATATATGTAAACAATATAATGTGTCCAAATTAAAACAGAATACATATGAATTATTATCTGAAAAATGAATATTTTTAGTTGTGACTAAAGCTGTTGTGAAAAAACTGCCACTCCTTGATCACGACAGATTTGAAATTCGTTAATTTCCACACCCACTTGCTTGACTTAAGCTCGTTTTTCTTTGAATACTCTTGTTATCACATCAACAGATCGGTGAATAAAGGACCCGATAGAACAATACTGTAACAGAAAAACAATTTGCAATTACAATGTTTCATAAAGAACGTATGGAAATATTATAATTGAGAATTAATCAAATTTAAATGTATTTTTTATTTAACATTGTCACTTCAATTGGTAACAATACTAGCTTTAAGGCGGTAAATCGATAAATAATGAATTCAGTAATGATGTCAATGACATATATATCAATAAAAAAGTACTGATATTTACCTCTGTGTTTGATGATCAGTCAGAAAATACAAATCAATTTGTTTTTATACTGGCCAGTTAGGCTAAAACTGTAAAATTTATCATATCAGAATAATTTGACACGGGTTTAAAATTACGATTATTGATTGGCAATCTGCAAATCAAAAATGCAATATCAGTTGTATATTTTAAAATACTATAGAAATGATGAATTCTATTATTTACCTATTAATTACACTTATTCATAACAGAATAACAGATTTACCTTTGAGGATGTGCATTAATGTAAACTGGCAAGTTAAGCATGTAGAGAAGATAAATTTCTTTTCTGCTACGCCAACATTCTTTTTTTTAATTTGGTTGAGAAAAATTACAGATCTCGTCGTATAGGTATAATTGTTGCGAGAGAGTTTTAAAATGTATTACAAAATTTAAATAATTTAGTGCTATAGTTGGACTTGCACACTATAAGTCCCGTATTTTAGAGCTCATTCGACCACTTAAGGAATAATCTACTTCTTGCCGTTCCCAAGTTATACTAAGAAAACAAAAAATGTCGTTTTTTGTTTTTTTGCCTTACTACTTTTATTTTAAGGATTGTTAAAAAATCGCAAAGTGAAGTGTTTTTTGACACACTTTTGCACAATAGGGCGCCATCAAGTCTTCACTGCTATGTTTCGTTATTTCTGGGTCATCATCAACTATTTTTTTTAAATACGGACCTATACTTTTTTGCTACAATATCGATAAAGCATTGAAAGACCAATATATTGGTATATCAAATGTTAAGTTTTATGCGATATTTTGGGAGAAAAAATAATGAACAGGGTAAACAAATTTAGCACAGTCCTGCTTTATAGCCTAAATAATACAATTAAATTAATTTTTTCAATGACTAGAAAATTTATAAATTTTTGACTTGTTTTTTTTTTTCGTGGTAAAGCGATGTAAATGGAAATACTGAAAACATTTAAAAAAATCAGGTTTTTTATAATTTCAGTCGGAATTGATAAAGAGCTTAAAAATCAAGATTTTTCCATAACAATATCTAAACTGTAAGTTGTAATGGAAAATTGTGAATAGAAAAATTCTAGGTAATAGCAAGATCTATGGAATACAGTCGCCAAATTTCCTTTGTTGTTTAGTAAATTGCAAAAAGTTAATGTTTGAAATTATTAATTAATTCTATGGAAAAATAATAAGTGCTGAATATATTACTAAATAAATAGCTCTTTATTGCTAAATTATCGCATTGTCTAGTTTTTTTTTGTCTAATTCTTAACCAAGCAATATGTCTGGCTGTGGAAAAGGTGGTAAAGTTAAAAGAAATGCAAAATCGCGATCCAGTAGTGCCGGTTTACAGTTTCCGGTTGGCCGTTTTCATCGTTTATTAAGGAAAGGAAATTATGCCGAACACGTCGGCGCCGGTGCACCAGTATATCTAGTAGCAGTAGCAGTTTGGCTGCTGAAGTTTTGGAGTTGGCCGGTAATGCTGCATGTGATAACAAGAAGACCATATTATTCCGAGGCATTTACAACTCGCCATCAGAAATGACGAAGTATTGAATAAATTGTTGTCTGGCGTAACAATTGCACAGGGTGGTGTCTTACCCAACATTCAGGCTGTCCTGTTACCAAAGAAAACCGAAAAGAAACCTTAAATGGATTAATATGCCCAAATTCAATTTACAACAAAAATAAGTATAAAATAGCATAATTGATTTTACAAGGAAGAAGAGTTTGGTGACTGCGTGTTTGTGAAAAAAAGTTAAAAAAATTAGACACTAGACTTGCTTACCTTTGCAACACAAAGACGGTCATCCTGTTTCAAGGGTCAATGGTTTTTTGCAATTTGCACAGCAACAAAACAATATTTTACAACTTTGGCGCTGTCATTCGATATAGTTCACTTTTACCTACTAACAACTTTCATAAGCATATGTATTTACTATAATGCCGGCTCTACACTATTGTACGAAGAGGCGTGAACATAAATGTGTGTATATGGTTTTCGCGTGGTTCATGGGTCTTCACCCCTGGTTCCCGTTCGGAGTCGGAATCTGGTGCCGCGACAAACGGATCACGTTTTGTTCACTTCAACGTATCCACATTCTCGACCTCTTTTCAGGTGTCAATGTCAGCAAGTAAAATAACGTAATGATTTAGAGTTAGCATTTTAGGAACAATGTAACTCTGAAGAGCTTTTATGGAATTCAAAACATCCATTATTTAAAAATTAGCAAAAAAAATGATACCTGAACGAGAATTAGCAGTACAATGAATATTAAAATTGTTGAATTAGAAAAAAAAAGAATTCGTTACCGATTATCCACAAAAAAGTTCAAGACTCGATTCGGTCTGGAGCTGGAGTAGAAGAAATTTACAAGCCTATCTGGTTTGCATATGGATTCAAGGACGTACCCAGCTTTTGGTTTAGATAGGGGCAAAATTAGAAAAAAATGGTCTAGAGGAGGCAAATCTGAAAAAAAAATGTCCTGGAGAGAGGGACAAATCTGAAATTTTTTGGTCCAGGGGGGAAAACTCAGCAATTTTATGGGAAGCTTTAATGACTCATGGAAGGGTTTTCAAGTCCAGGGGGGCAGCTGCCCCCCATTCGGTACGTCCATGTAGGAAGGCTTTCCTTTATACAGAGTTGACAGTAGGAGGGACCACAAACAGTTTATTGACTACCTCCAGAGCCACCCATATGAAGAGTATAAAAAATGTTTGAATCTCAATTTGTTACTGGGGAGGATAAAAATTACTCAACTTGTTCATTTTATCAACTTTAAATACTAGTTTCAGAAGTTATATAATAAGGGTTATATGTAGGAGTGGTTAGTTAATTTTAGTCCCATTTTAGTTGTCAGTCACCTGAAAATCAGTCTTAATATAATTTTCAGGTATTTACCTTTTTAACTTTACGAGATATAAAGTTGGGGGTTACAGATGGTATTTTTCAACCCTTAGGGTTATATCTAAGAGATGTCGCTAGGTCACATTTTCTATTGAACGGATAATAAAGAAAATGCAAAATTTTTCAAGTTTATATCTTTAAGTACTGAAAAACGCATATATTTGATTACTTTTGAGGATTGCCGACTCCAGTAATACCAAATTTTCACCATTTTCGTCCAGTAGTTTCGGAGAAAATCGGCAGAACAGCGGGGGCAAACACAAGAGTGTTTCAAAATGGTTTCCGTTCATTCATGTTTGGCACCCTAAGAAGGACTAAGATTTTACTTTTTTAAATTGAGAATTTTTCTGAATGTCAATCTTTGTATTTTGTTAGCAAAACTTACAAAAATGTGGGTACTTAACAATTTTTTTAACTAGAAACTCTAGAAGGGAACAAAATTGGTAATTTTGCCTGCCGAGATAAATAAATAGGAATTTTCTAAAATTATTGTCATCTCACAATTTTCAAACTTTCGTGTTATAGAGGTAGCTTGATCGTTTTTAAATGAATTTTTGCTAAATTATAGCAATATCTAAAAACTCCTAATTATCTCGTTTTTTTTTTAAATTTTTTAATTGTTTTACTAGCTTTGCCGATATTTTAGAAAAACTACTTTTACACCTTACTATTTAAACAAAATATTTCTAACGAAATAAGATGTATTTTTTATTATTGCCGCCAAAACGTTTTAATTTATAACATTTTTCAGCATATTCGATGGTCTATCTTATACAGATATAAAAATTAGTTACTCTAAGAGATGGAACATCTCCACTCAATCTTCCCTTGGGCGAATTATCCTTGATAAACGCCCGGCAGAATCGATGTGATCAACCTTAATTATTCATATTCACGTATCATAATAATAAACGACTTATATAGTCGCGGTTTATTTTCTCAACCGTACTAGTTGGCTTTGAACGTACGGTCGAAGCATGAGTGTCTAAAGAATAATATAAATTACTCTTACTTATGTCTTAGTGTGTGTCTCGCCAAATGAAACGTGATTTGTAATAAGGATATTCACCCGGCAATTTTATATTAGAGTAAGTGCCATTAATTTACTTACTTTGTGGGTGAGTTGCACTCTCTATTACTTAAAGGGGATTCGACCAATAAAAATAAATATTTTTGAATGTAATAATGCAACTCGTATATTCTGAAAATATTATAAAGATTTTTTAAGGTTATTTTAGAAATATACATATAATATAGTTATTATTTATTTTCTATTTCATAAGCGCCAATAACTTCTTAAATTTATTGTTGGGTTGCTTCTTTCAATAATAAAATGGCATTAAAATCAAAACAAGAGAATAATGCAAAAATGAATTTTTTTTTCTATATTACTCTATTTTTTTTCTAATTTACGTTCCTTATTTATGATCTTTATTTTAAAATACTTTAAAAAATAAAGTGTGACTTTTAAGCTGATCTTGTTCATATTTCCAGTGTATTTAATTTTTTTCAATTCAGTTCTGTTTTTATTTTCAAATTTAAAGCCATTTTCAGTTTTAAAATAGATGATATTGAGTTGTAATAGTTTTCAGCTCTTTTAGCTAAGATTAAAAAAAAAAGTAAACACTCCATAGTTTGGCTCTAATTATTCAAAAAATATTTATTATAGTTGTTAAAACAACAACAAAAAACTTGAGCAAAATTTATTGTCCTTTAAAATATAAAAATAAAATCAGACAATAACCTATTGGGCTTAAAACATGATCGTTTTTTTTACAACTCACTTAAGCCCCAATACGAAATCTATGTACTAGGATTAAAAATGGTTGGTTCTTATTTTAAGAAAAAATACATTTGTAAAAGTATTACATTTTATGCCGAAGTGAAAAATTTATCTGATCTCGTGTTGAGTAGGTATAGAAACAAAAAACGTTTATTACAATAGTTTTTATCACTTTTCAGCTGATATACAATTCAATTTAATGTATAAATTAATTTTTGTTTTACGTTTGCTACTGAAACCAATAAGTACCTAATCACATACTTGCAAATCAATTATAGAGTCGATTTTTTTACGTATGTATATTATTTCAATTGACAATTTGCCGTTTCAAATTCCTATTAATCATATATGTTTTATAATTTTTTGTAATAGGCTTTTAAATCTCTGTACATTTATATTTCACTCGATAGGTTTGTATGAATTAAAATTAGAACACTATCTAATGCCTACCTACATAAGCAACACATGATAAATTCAAAATAATGTGACTTTGCTTGTAATGGAAGACAACTACAACTATAGTTAAAAACATTAAAGTAGTTAGTTGAACGTAAAACTCTACACCAGATTGTATTTTGCGTCTACCAAGGATTATTTCGAAAATAATAAGTGATATATTACCTATTTTGGACGTCAAATTAAAAACCAAAAACAGGAGCTTATTAATAAGTTCATGATAATTTTTCGAAAACGACGCATCTCAATAATTTCTCAAATAAATGAAAACTAATATCGCGAAAATCTTCAAGTTAACTTACTATTGCAAACAATGTTTAAAGGGTGGTTAAATTGTGCAATTTTTTCTAATTTAAGTAACAATTTAACTCCCTCGGCTCCGAAGATTCCATTGTTATCATATTCTGGTCTTGAACGCACTTTATATATTTACTAGCTTCGCTCATATTAGTGTTGATTTTGTCAACACATTATGGTTGTTAGTCGATAGACGCAGATGTCAATAGTTACAAAGAATAAATAATTTGGGCAAGTGCGAGTTGGACTCGCATACTAAGGGTTCCGTACCACCTTCAAGATTCTAATATTCCAGTTTCAAACAAGCAGGGAATGAGTGCATTTTTTATATTTACCCCAATGTCTTTTAAAGGAAGCATTTTAAATTTATAAAAAATATACATTTTGATTTTCCACACATAGACTTTTTATTTTATCTGCTTCAGGATCGCTTGATTTTTATAAGAATACATATGTATTTAATTTTCTTATTTGGCCCCCAAAAATTAACATTAGAGTTTTATTTTATAAATAAACTTCTGGGAAACCTTTTATAATCTACAGTCTGAATTTTGAGGCTCTGTAGATTGGAAGATAAAGGGTAAAATAGGTCAAGTTTAAATTATTAAATCTGTTATTCACATTATTTAAAAATACAAATAAAACATATTTTTCAAAATTTAAATAGTGTAGTTTCTAATGTGGGAATTAAGTCGATGTTTATTATTATTTTTTAAATATCTTTTAAACAAATGATTTAAAAATCTGATATATTTGTAATTCACATAATGAGCCTTTTATCCGATATATTCATTATGCGTTTGAAAATTTAATTTTTATTTTCCATTTAATTGTATAATTTGTCCCTAAAATTACTATGGGGGTTTTCTAATAATTTTCTTATAAATTTCAAGTGAGCCCCAATACCCCTAATTATTTTCAAAATTTTAGATAGTATGGTTTCGGAAATAAAGCAAGAAATAAGAATTTTTTATATCTTTATCTTGTAAACAATTAATTTTAAAATATGAAAAATATATATATTTGTATTCCTCATAATGAGCCCTTTCATTTGATGTATTGCATGATGCATTAAAAAAATATTTTTTTAGTTTCCGTTTAAATCTATAATTTGGCCCCAACTATTAATATTAGGGATTTCATCATATTTTTCCTGTAAATAAAAAAAAGTAGGTCTTATATATAGTTTGGAAATAAAGCAGGGAATGGGTATTTTTTAAAAATATTTCTTTAATATATTTTAAAATATTCATTGTGGGTAAATTTTTTTATATTATTGTTAATATCTTTTCATAAATTTATTTTAAAAAATATGAAAAAAATATATTTGTTTTCGTCATAATAAGCCCTTTCATTTGATATATAACATGATGGGTTAGAAACAATCTTAATTTTATATTTTCCATTTAATTCTGTAATTTGCCCCCCAAAATTAAAATTAGAAGTTTCTTCTTATTTTTCCAGTAAACTTCAGGTCAGACCCTATACGATTTTTTAGTTTTTCCCCTCAAAAGTACCCCTAAAAACAAAATTTCTTCTTTTACGATACGTACTCCTGATCGGGCCACCAAACATTGATACCAAATTTCAACCTCTTAGTAGTTTAGGTGAAAATTGCTGTGATGTGAGAGAAGCAGAAATCCGAAGTGATATTATAAGGGTATCCGTATATTGTATATACGGAAACCTAACAAACGAATACTAATAGATATTTGAATTTTAACTCCAACCATCCCTTGAATGTAAAGAAAGGTGTTGTAAAGTGCTTATATGACTGAGCAAAAAACATATCTTCATCCACCCAAATATTTAACGGCGAAGTCAGTATTATCAAAGAACATCTAGTTCAAAATAAATATACCTAAGGCTTTACGAGTATAAATAAAACTATAAATCAGCTAGAAAGAAAATCGCAAAAACAAACCAGCAAAAATAACCAACACACCACTAATACCAACCAAACACAAATAGACAACCAAATTATGGGAAAAATTCATTGTGTTCCAGGTGTATCGGAAAAAATAAACGGTTAATAAATAAAATTTTTTGAAATTTTTGAAATTTTTGACATTTTTGAAATTTTTGAAATTTTTGAAATTTTTGAAATTTTTGAAATTTTTTGAAATTTTTGAAATTTTTTGAAATTTTTGACATTTTTGAAATTTTTGAAATTTTTGAAATTTTTGAATTTTTTGAAATTTTTGAAATTTTTTTAAATTTTTGAAATTTTTTAAATTTTTTGAAATTTTTTAAAACAAATTACATTGCGCTCTATCCTCACGCGTGCCAAACCATTTTGACGCAACTCAGAATTCCAAAATTTGTGTGTACAGTGTTTTATGTGACTGCCATTCTTATACCGGTGAAACTTCAAGACCTTTAGAAGTAAGGAAAAAAGAACATGAATATAACATTTCCAGAAGACAAATCAAATTTGCAGCCATAGGATAGACTACGATAAAACAAAGATTTTCTTGAAAGAGGAAAATTTAAAAAAGAGAAAACTTAAAGAATCCAGCTGTATGATGATAAACAACGTGGAAATCGGGGCCCCTTCAATCGACCTTCATTTGGACTAGCGAAATCTATTGCTAACAGAGCAGAAAACCAGTACCCTCAGTATCAAGTGATCGCCAAAAGAAAATTGTCACTCTAAAATTTTTGACAAATACTCGTAACAAAATCAATATCAAAAGGAAATTTGTTAGAAAATAAAATATACTAAACGATTGACAACGACTCCAGAGTCGGAATTGAAACGTCTCCAAATACAGATAAGTATAACACAATATACAATACATTACTTATATACAGGAATACTGGTTGATCATTTTGAAGACATCCCTTTCTCCCAGAATAACGGTGAGGACTTCGTAACTACACTTTGTTCTCCATATGCAATTTTCAAATACTTATCGGTTACAGGCAAACATTTTGAGGAGAGAAAGCCCAATAAATAGGCTAAATAATTCAAGGTCTCCTCAACAATCTTTTCGAAATTACTTAAGTAATTACAGAAATATAGGTTCTGCCTCACCGCGAACTGAAGATCTCACTCCATCTTAAATTTTATCTTCAGTTAATTAGCACGTCTTATTAACTTTGCTTGTCTTGGGCGATTCCCATCATGGGCACAGAATAGAGCATTGCCGCTAATCCATACAACAGTAGCAAATCATGCTTGCTAACCAATTAGTGTTGATTATCAAAAAAATATACATCTGATATCCGTTAGTCCAATACGACATACGACATAACCATATTGGGTTGCCAAAGTGGGTCTGCCACAACTCTAAGAAAAATAATTAAAACAAAGCATCCTGTATTCTTTTCTTTGGTCTGTAAGAACCATGTAATATGCAATGATTAATGCAAAGTAGGAATATTCGATCTAAATCTTTTTATTTGAACGATCCATTTTTCTATTTGTGATTTCACAACTTTTGAATCTAATTCGAAATAAAAGAGGAAACTATATTTTACTTTAATGAAAGTTTAGTAGTTTTTGAAGTTTTTTTTACCTGTATAGATTTATTATTTGAAGCGCAGCCCGTGATTCCCAGAAATTACTATTACATATCCATTATTCATATTCATTGAAGACTGAAGACTATTCACTCATCTATTCAATTGTTATAGTACTAAAGGTAAAAAGTACTTTAGCAAAAATGATGTTTTGGTGTGATTTTTTTTATACTTAGTTCAATTAAAGGGGTAAACGTACAGAGCTAAATTACCTGAATTTTAAGAATTTAAGATTGATTTTTAGAGTGAGATGTTTCCATATAAGCTTGGCTACCCCCATTTCCCCCCCTTTAATGCATAGTTTAAAAAACAAATAAGCAAACTTAGTCATTTGTCATAAAAAGTATTATTACAAAATTACTCATATTGCTATAACATTTTTGATATAAAAATTACCCCCTCCCTCACCCAACTCCCCATACTGAAATTTAAGGTATTCTATTCAGCCGTTTAGGCGAAAAAATGTAACAAATACATACACACATTTTGCATTTATAATATCAGCAAGTTTTCAGATATTAACTAGAATTATATTTGAGATTTTATTAATTTGAATACAATAAACATGTCATACATCAAGTGCAATTAATTATTTTTTATAGAGTGCTGCCCTAAAATATATTATCTCCAAAAATTAATGTTATCGGTTTATAACCAAGATATTCAGATTAATATAATTATCATAAATACAACATTAACATACGATAAGAGAGATTTATTAAAAATATTATTAAACCAAACTAAGTATTCGTACTTGTCTTCAGTACATTTAAATAAATATCTTGAGGGGTGGAATTCATAATGAACTATTTTTTTATACAAATAAAGAAACATGTAAACAATTTTTAACTTATGATATGTTATTTTAATGGACTAGGTATTGGATTTTTGCCAACTGACATAAATGAAAAAGTGAATATGCTAAATGTATTTTAGCAAATTAAAAATTTGTGCTTATCTTGTATAATTAGGTAGTTGAAGGGGAAGCTTCTTAATGGGGGTTCACACTTACACATCTGGTAATGAAATTAGATTTGTTTCGACACTTCATTCCGACCGGCAGCACACTACTCTGATCTTTAAATACCCATATAACTTAGTTTTCTGTGTAAGAAACAGGGACCAGTTTAAATAGGTTCTGTGAGTGTATTGGTTTATAGAAAATTAATAAAACATTGTTCATAAGCAAATATAATATCCAATTAATATACAATACCTGCACAAAATTTGCTTTTCGTTTTAATAAATATTCCAATTTTCTCTTTGTGACATTTTAAATTAGAGACTTAACAAACCTCATACGTAAGAATTAGAATATCACGAATAAGGTCAAGTTTATGGGAAGTAGCGACAAGAATGACAAACTAGAACTCCGGTCAAGTTTATAGTTGGTAAAGACAAGGATGATAAATATATGGGGATTAAACTGAAAAAGTGTCCAGTCCCAAGCATTAAAATTACCAATATGACACTATTGTAGATAACGGTAATAATGTGAATTGCTAAATATAAAATAACGTAAATGTTAAGCCACCGGTTTTGTTTTTCTTTTCTACCTACATAACGTATGTATGAAATATTTTAAAAACTTACACCGCATCTGTTCCTTTCTAATTATATTTAAATTAAGAACTAAAATGCACATTAGGATTAATACTCGAATTGTAACAATTATTTTCATTTTCCTGATATTTATGTTCATTTCTAAGAATAACACCAAAAAAGAGAAACAGAGACAGAGAGATAACGAGAGACGAGATGTATATTATTTCGTAAGAAAAAGGAGTTCCCATATTGTATCACAAAACATCAAACGTACATATTATCTCCAGAAACTTGAACCTTAATCTTTTCCAGTTTTTTCAATCTGCTGAATTTAATATTGATCGCAGAATAAATTTGGGCATTTAGAAGTTTCAAGGAAAACTACCTCATAAATACTCCAAATGAATTGAAAAATGTCGACAAAATAGTAAAATAATTTATTTGAAAGGTGACCCTACGATTTTTCTACGACTCCCGATTTGGAGTCTCTATGAGCTAGTGTTTTCTGAACCGTTTAGATGTTAAAATATATTTCGCCATAGAATATTGAATATGAATTCTTAGTTATCCTTGTCCATAAACTCCAAAATAATTATTGGATATTACACAAATATAATCTACAAATTTAACTTCTATATAATAAAAAGAGTTGTAGGGGAAATAAATATGTGAAACCAATAAATATAACAAAAAAAATATATATAAATCAAACATTATTTCAAATTTATATATTATTAATTCAATTTATAATAGCATTAACAAGGGGTCAGACTTTAAATTTTTTTAAATATACAGCTTGTTGTTCTCAAGTGTGGTGAAATAAAAAACTATAAAAAGAAAGAAAACTGACAAAGCAAGAAAACTGAAAAAGAAATAATTAAAGAATCAAACACCATATTAACTGTTTCTTGTATAAAATATTGTGCAACAACATAGCTAATTAACAGTTGAATACATCGACCACAATTAGAAATAAAAAAGCTGATGAACTGCATACACTTCAAAAAAGGCCACAAATTAGTTTTAATTTTTGTTGAATATGAGCGAGTCAGCACATGACTCTAGTCGCTCTTGGTTACAGATAATTAAAATCAGATTGACCATTGAGTTAAATAAAGGTACAAAATATTTGAAAATGGAAAATCTACATAGATTCATAATTTTCGAAATTATATTAATCTTCTTTCAATTTTTTTTTCAATTGTGTAGCTTATACACCTCTAGACTTCAGTCGCTCTTAGATACCGATTATTAAAATTGACCATTTATACCATCTGTCAACATTACATCAAGAAATAAATGTAAAACTTCCCAATCAAAAATTTTCGTAAACCACAACTTTCACAGAAAATAGACTAAATCTGCGTTTATTCTGTTGGATCAGAATGATTGTGTATCATCTATATATATTGGCTTTAGTCGCTTTTAATTATTCATCACTAAGGTAACCATTTACTTTTTACATAAATCTATGGAATGTAATTATCAGAAAAAATAAATACTTAAACTCAAACAAACAGCTCAGAGTACTGTCTCATCATTTATATTCAGTAAACTCGTTCTACTGAAAATGAGGTACATATTAGGTCATAAAAATTTTAACTAATATATCTGTTATTGAATACTCGGATTCACTTTCACTTAACTGTTTATTAAAAAGCGCTAAGTACAAGTTAAAATCATAATTTCACATCAAATCTCTTCATCCCATTTTAGATCAAACCATATTACTATAGATTCTACATTTGTACACAATACGTTCTAATCTAGAAAACCTTCGACTTTTTCAACATTGAACGACTGGTTCCGGCTTTATAATATAAAGAATTTAATCTGGTTTTAACGCGAATAGAGAACAAAACATTTAATGGTACGATACAATATTTTGAATTGAGTTATCCTAAACAGAAAAATGCATCTTTAGATGAAGATCTCAACATGTTTCTTCCACATTTTTTTGTCAAGCGGAATATGGGTCTGTTTTGTTTTGGACTGTTTCTTTAGATCATCTAATGAGTGTATCATTGTTCATAATTCATTTGATTTATCCTCCGTAGTCTCTGTGCATAATTCCTTTATTTTCTTCTGACATTTGTCTAGTGATCAGGTCAATCAAATCACATATCTACAGTTTTCACATACTTTCAATATTTTAATTTTACAGGATAGAAGTTTTTTTTCCATTTACTTATCCACTCAGATATATTTGTTAATTCTATAATTTTTGGTAAAGGCTTTTTTTCACTGTAGTGTTTTTATAAAGATGTTTTCTGAATCATAGTTGTGCCATCTCTAGTTTGTATTTTTGGAAATAACAGTACAAAAAGTCTATATATGTCAAATAATCCAAACTTCTCAGCGTGTGAAGCAGTCCTCGTTTTCAATAGCAGTAAAAAAATAACACAACGTAAATATAAAATAAAAACAAATAGATGGCAGTGTCAATTATATAATTCACAAATTGAGAAACATTGTATTTCAATTTGTGTTATACCACAAAACATATTGTTCCTGTTTCTATTTGAATTAGTACTAAAGTACACAGTTATCCAGTGTCTGGTTCGGACAGTAATCCTAAATAAAACACACTCGTGAGTAAGACTGGGATTTTATTACATTATATAAGGTACAAGCAACCTTACCATTATGTGTAGAATATACATCATTCAAATTTCTTACGCTAGACATATTAGAAGTCGGTAATTTTCGATGACCTATCGGTACATAGTAGTCCCTAGCTCACACATAAATTGACGGACGTTTGTTCTCAAAGCATGAAAAAGTTAAGAATTGTCCTCATAAACACCTTTGTGTAACCACGAACAATAAATAGTCCAGCGTTTAGAAATCACCTGACGTATGTGGTCAATTCAAAAAATACACATCGGGGGAATGTATTGCGCAACATATCCAAATGGTTGGTGTTGTGGCTTGTGGTACTATCCTGTCGAAACTACCTTTTATATCTTCGACACCATATCTTCAGAATTGACGATTGTTGCGATTATGAAAAAAGTGTCTGTCACACCTCCCAAATGAAAAACTAGCTGAAACAAATTTAATGCGAAAACGTTGTTGTTCGAAAAGCCAACTGTTGTAAGTTCTATTCATTGTATGCTCAGCCAACTTTCATTAACAGAGGCCATATTTTTGGCCGATAATCTCTTACGATGGAAACACCATTTTAGTAGTGAGTGTTCACTATTTTAATACTTTCAGTTATTGTTAAACGACTTTTAAAGCAGGAAATCTTCTTGTGAGTTTTATCTGCTATAAGTCACTGAGCTAGGTATGCCATATCCAGACAATGAAATTGGTAATCCAGTTTCATCCCTTGATATTCAATTTTTTTTACTTCAAATATGTTCTCTTAGATTTTTAACTGTCTTTAAAAAGGTAAGAAGTTCTCAATTGTTCCTTTTGTACGTGTGTTCAGGGATTATTCGAAAACGATTTAACCTATTTAGCTAATTTAAACTGTATTCTATTGTGGAGGATACCGGGGTGGTCCCATATTTTTTCCATCAAATGGCATATACTCTTTTCAGACAATTGGAAAGAATTTTATGACAAAATTTGGCGGAGGAGAGGGTATTAAAATAATATAATTAATTTTAATCGATGAAATTAATTGAAAATAGATTGAAATTAAATCAATATAAATATTAATTAACCGATTTCAGCGTGAAATAATTGTATGGTTTGAAACTTAAAATTAAATTATCATATTCTACATTTTTCAATTGTGTCGAGGATTGTCACAGAATATCAAATTTTCTTACAATTTTTGGCAATATCGAAAACTGTTAACACAAATAAATTAATTATACTGAATCTAATTATATCCCTATACAACTATGAATTGTAAAATTAATAAAATTTAAAAAATGGAAATTTTTGCAGGGGAAACAGTTTTAATTGAGTGTAATTATCGTTGTTCGAAATCTAGGATGAAATTATTAAAATAGATTAGAATTGAATCAAAATACGTGACAATTAATCGACGAAGATAGTTAGTTCTCAATTCGTATGCATAAGTTTGAATAATACGTAAATTTTATTATTGTGCAGTAATATTTAGAAAACAGTTAGTTCTTTCTAAAAAGATCAACATGAAATTTTCACATGTCACTTTTCCAAATATATGAGATTTGTGTAAATTTTGCTTAATAGCAAATAAAGTACATATCTTTAGTTTTGGCATTAACATTAAATATGTATGAAACAAAGTTAATCAGTGAGAACGGAGGTTTTCGCGGCCAGAGTCATAGCTGATTCTGCTTTTTCTGGATTTGGACCGCGTCATTTTTGCGAATTAGTTTATTTATATACCTAAACCGGCATATAAACAAAGTTTTCCGACGTTTCGCCCACACTTATAAGGAGCTTTTTCAAGGAAAACAAAAAACAAAACAAATGTTACTTACCTTGCGGCTACTTCATTCATTTCATCTTTTTCTCACGAACACACTTTCAAAACATCACTTTTTATTCAACTTGTCACAATGATGCACAAATTCTAAATGAGTAATAGGTATGAAGAATTAATAATTGGCCCTCCGAAATTTTCAGGTAAAAGAAGGGTAGGAGGCACTAAATGGGATTACTTTATGATTGTGATTGTGTGACAATCGTAAAATAATCCCATATCGGGAAAAGCAGAATCAGCTAAAGTTAATCAGTATTCATAACTGCATCCAGTAAGACCATTATATCACTAAAAGTTGTAAAATATATTTAAAACAAATGTTGATATAAAAGTAACTTAACTGAAAAGCAAGAAATAATATTTTTCTGCAACAATGAATACTTATTTTAAAGTAGTGCCAAGTGCCAACTAAAACATGAAATAATTGAGTGTTCAACTTTGCGCTGACTTCAAAATAAGAATTTAATTGTTGCAGAAAAATATTATTTCTTGCTTTTTATTTAAGATACCTTTGGGTTTTTGTGAAGTTTTATTTATTTAAAAATAATATGTATTAACTGAGAGCCTGCAATTTTCAAATAAATCCACTTCATATAATATGAATCTTATGAGAATTTCTGGTATCCACATCATATTAGTAATTATTGTTTTTTAAACATCAGCCAATTTGGTTTATCACTATTGAAACTTTCCATAGACCAACAAGTGCATCATAATATAATATTAGTGACGTGTATTAATTTACAAATGAGATAATAATTTCAAATAAGAATGTAATCATTTGTAAATATTTTTAAAACATAATCCGAATCGAATCAATATAAATCTGATAACGATTAAATATATTATTACACCAACAATTGGGGTATGAGTTATTGTGTCACTAGGTTCAAATAAAGTAAGTAGGTAATTTGATAAGTTTAATTGACTGTTCCAAATAACTTTGTTCATATACTAATCTACTTCATAACCATTGTTTCTTATTGTCATTAAAGTTCTGTATTATTAGAGTAGGTACACAAAATGTCAACACTGTTATTACTCGGAAATTATGTTTAGAATATAGAAATATGAAGGACAGATAAGTTCTTTATTTAATATCTAAGCCTTAAAAATACAGTAAAATTTTATATTTACTTTTTAGTAGAATTGAGGACATTGTACCTAATTGACTTTATCACTGCTGATCTATGTCCTTCACAAAGCTTTTTAAGCAACCTGAGAAATTTATTTTTCAAGGACTTTATGTCATCTTTCATTGTTGGTTACTTCTAGCATTTTGTATTTTATATGCATTTTGTTAAGGCTCTATCTTCGCAAATTAAAATAATTTCTCTATCTCAACCAGAAATTATTTACTGGGATTTGTTCTTTATTTGCTAATTTCAGAACTTAATTTAATTTTACACGTTGTGCATATTGATAAAAATATGTCTCTTTGGAATATGGGTGATGAACATGCTGAGAATTTCTGGGCAATTAAGACTTGAAAGTGTTATAAACTCGAGCAAATTATTTACGAAATTTATTCAGTTTCCACTGTTTTATTTAATTTTTTAGCTGCAATTAGAATCAGCCTCAGATCTTTTTAGGTTGCACCTGTAACATATTGACGCTAAGACCAAGTCCTAAATGTTTCCGGGGAAGAAATCTGAAATCTTTTTTAATAGGATTAAATTTTGTTAACATCGAGTTTAACAAATTCGTTTTTGATTTTGAAATTATTATATTCTGTAAATTATTCTCAGTATGTATAAAAAATGATTGTAATGTATTATGAAGTCCTCCATTTCTCTAAAGTTGAACGTTTTCGAGTTATAAGTTACTTACAGATAAAATAAATTAGTCAGACCATCAAGAGAAATACATATGTGAACTAGAGTTGACATTAGAAATTATATTAATTATATTAAACTGACTGCCAAAATTGGCACGAATAAAACATATTTCCTGGAACTAAATTATTAACCAGATACTCAACTAAAAATGATAAAATGTATTTTATACTTGCCTTCTTATACATTTTTTAACAAGAAAATTTGTAAAGACTTAACTGATACTGTCACCTCAATTTTGCTGCAGCTTCGATGTTTATTATTTTTTTTGGAGTATTTCACAACTGTAAATAATCAACTATATTCATTTACAGTGAGGACCTAAAGTAAGGGATAAATTCATTATCTACGTAATAATGTGTTTATATATGAACTACACTTTTTGAAAAAAATTATTCAACTGCCCCGTCAACACGCTAGGGGTAATAACTACACCAAAAAAATTAAATAAGGGTAGCGTGTGATACGGCGATTAAAACGGGTTTTCTATTCTATAATCACATATATGAGACTTTTTTGGATTCAAGAAAGAAGTAATTTTATTCTATCGAACAAGTACTATCTTGACTCAGATACATACGACGATATACTAGTCTATTAGTTTTTGACAAAAAAGTTAATTCGGCTCTTTTTGTGACATCAAAGACATATTTAAAATTATCTATTTGTGACATTTAAGACGTATTTAAAATTTTAGTTCGCTAGACGTTGTTAATAATTCTTAGTTATTAATCGTTTATTTAGAAATTTCTAAAAAATATTTTTAATAAGCCTTTGTGGGACCCAAAGAGCTGAGAAATTAATCAAATCAGCCTAAAGACGTTGCAAAACGTTGTCGAAGAATTTCCACACAGTCTATTTGTTTGTCCAGAAATGACGGTGTCCATTTTAAGCATATGATAGGCTAGAATTATTGCAAACATTGTTAATTGCTTCAAATTTTATTTCTTTCTGTAACATCATTAATTATAATTTTACAATTATAATTTTACAAATTATATATTTATAAAATAAGTAATAAATATGGCTGAATACATAAATAATTCCAAACCAAAACGCGTTAACACACCTTAGCCATTTTGTCTTCTAAACGTTGTTTGTGGCATATTCTTGATTACTTTTATGTTTTTTTTGGCCAATAACACCACAATAGAAATAAAACGACGTATATTGCAGGAATACCAAACGTTTCAAAGTCTATTCTGACTTCGTTGTCAATGGCTTTATATTTATTGATGTAGATTGCAAAATGAAATTTTGATTTTAATTTAAAATTATCTTAGTTATTGTTCTTACCCCTGCGGGTTGAATGGTCGGGTGAATAATTCTAATTAAAAGTCTAGTTTCATATTAAAATTAACCTTTTTTAAGATTTTTCAGTTACATTCATAATTACGTAAAAAATGAATTTATCTACTACTTTAGGACTTGCATAAACATGGACCTTACAATACTTAATAATATTTTTACAACCATTTGTATTGAAGAATTAGAATCGTTCCAGTAGAAGTGATAATTTCGTTAGTATACTACTGCATAATACAATTATAAAAAATGGTATTCAATTACCACATAGTTACAGATATTATTGCCATTAGGAAATATTTGCTAGTAAATGTATTTATTATCAATTTATTTCGTCATAGTGAATTCGTTCGGACAATAAAGAATATTCTGAGTCAACAGAAATTCTGTTGAGTGTACTACCTATATATGTGAGATGTATTACATTCTGATATAATTTTATAAGAAAACTAGCCGTTACCCGCGGTTTCACCCGCGTACGGAATGTAGAAGTCTTTGCAAAAAGAATTAACTTATGAAACATATGAGTTATCCTATATAACAATTTTTCCCAATTTTTTGAAACACCTTACTTAACTATAAATCCACCAATCCTGAATATATTTCACCCAAACTGCAAGTGCTTATTGGCCACCCTATATACCAATTTGATTCGACATTTTTTTGAATAACCTTGTATAACTAACTCTACTTCACCCTGTAGTGCAACCATCCTATATATGCTGCTGTTTATTTGACACCCAATACAATTTTTTTAACACCTGCTTATAACTCTACTCCACCTTATATTTCAGCTATACAACTTATTATAGTCTACGTTATATAACAATTATTTCTGATATTTTTTGAGCCACCTTTTAAAGTACAATTTCTCTCCACACTATATTTTAATCACCGTTTATATGCAACTTGTTTTAACATTGTGTTAATCACACTCTAAAATTATAATATTGATTCGCCCTATGTTTCAGGTATTCCATATAGTACGATGCAACTGTTCATGCCCTATATAACGATTTTTTAAACTTTTCGATCCACCCTGTCACAAATGTAAAAACACAGTTTGACACCTTAACACCAAACCTTTATTTAAACACTAACCCAAACTGCAACTGCTTTTGGGCCACCTTATATGACAATTTTAATCTTTTTTAAACCGATTTGTATAACTATAATTCTACTTCCTTCTACATTAAAACCATCCTGTATATACTGCTGCCAATCAGTCAAACATTATAACTTATTTTTGAACCATCCTGTAGGACCATAATTTACAAAATATTTCATCTGCTTACGGGTCATCAAATTTTTTAAACACTGAAGTATAACTCTGCTACACTCACTATATGATCTACGCAACTGCTTATGGACTACTATATAACCATTTTTTAACCACCATGGAAAGTATATTTTGTCCCAACCTTATATTTCAACCACCCGTATATGCAACTTTTCTAACTTTGTTTTAAGCACACTGTATAACTATAATTTTACTTCGATCCACGTTTCAGATATTGCATATATGCAACAGCTCATGCTCTATCCTACAAAAAAAGTATCCAACTTGTTTAACTATAATTCTACTCCATCCCTTATTTCAACCACCTTGTATATGCAACTACTTATCGGTCACCCAGTATAACTTTTTTTGTACCTCCCTATATAACTATAAATCCATCAATGCCCAATATATTTCACAAAAACTGCAACTGCTTATGGGGCACCCTATATGACCATTTTATTCAACATTTGTTTTGATTCACCTACAGCTATCCTGTATACGCTGCTGCTTATTGGTCAACCAATATAACATTTTTTAAAGACTTAACTATAACACTTTTCCATCCTATATTTCAAGTATCCTATATGTACAACTGATTATAAGCCACGCTTTTTCACAATTTTTCCTCATATTTTTTTAACCACATTATAAAATATATTTTCTCCCCACACTTGATTTAAAGCATCCTTCATTTACAACTTTTTCTAACCTTGTTTGAATGACACTGTATAACTATAACTTTACTGCATCCCATATTTCCGGTACTCCATAGATGCAACTGCTATATAACAAAACTTTTCTACCATTTATTACCCACCAGTATAATTATAATTCTACTCCACTCTGTATTTCAAGAACCTTGTATATGCAACTATTTATTTGCCACCCAATATAATATTGTTGTACCAGCGTGTATCCTTAAAATTCTACTCCACCCTATATTTCAACCATCCGGTAAAAGGTAATACATTTCAAATCCACTTGTATAGTTGTAATTATACTCCGCTACATATTTCAGTCATCCTATATATGCAATTACTTGTGGATATAAAATCATTTTTTAACCACTCTATAAACTATAATTCCACTTGATCTCATATTTCAACCACCCTGTATAAACAATTTCTTTTAACATTTCTTCAACCCATTTCATAATTACAATAACTCAAAAACATAATTCCTAACTGCTTACATAACACATTTTTTTCCAAACAATTGTTATCCACTGTGTATAAATATTCTACCCTTATTTCAACCATATTGTGTGCAACTACTTATGAACCAAATAATATATCATTTTATTATCCACCCTATGTACCTATGTACTCCGTTTATGAACTACCTGGTATATGTAACTATTTATGGCGTACTCAATATAACTTTTTTGAACCACCCCGTATAACACAGACAAACTTACAATTTTATAATAGTATAGATAACGTAAAGAGATAATATTTAATAATAACTATATAAATGATAGCACTAATTAACGTTACTATTACTTACAGTACCTATGTCTTCGAATCTTACATCTTATACACGGTGTTCCTTAATGATATCCTAATATTTAAGGGTCTGATTCTTAAGACAAAACTTCATATTCTCTAGCTTTTAAGATACCAGATAATTTTTTCAACAAGAAAACTTGCATTGAATATTTTTGCTGAAAAAAAATGCTACGTCACTGCTTTCACTTACAAAAATAAAAATTATATCGTCTTTTTTAAGAACGATTATACATTAGTCAATCGAGTAAAATTGAAGGCAGTTTGTTACATAAAATTTCAACAGCAAACTGCAACTGCAATCACTTCAGGTGTACTTCATAGATGACATCTTACATGATTTTACCAGTACGTAGAATTATTTAAACAATAAAAACTATCGAAAATACGGATTTTTTGTTTTTGGCTTGTAGTAAGAAGAATGAATCGTGATCTTGTCAATGGAAAGTTGTAGGGAATTATAAAACCTTCAAAATGAGCCTTGATAGGTCCTGATGAGGGTATTTTCTGCCGAGAAAAGTTGAACAATCTTCCGATAAATGGCAGCTGGTGATGTTACGATTAACTGTTCTCAAAATGAATATTGTGAAATTAATACATACTTTTTGCAAAATTGCAATTTAAACAATTTAGATAGACATCTTGTAAACTGTACCATATTAACAACACTCTTTCTATTGGAATGTTAGTAAGTAGGTACTTTGGAAAGTTCGTAAAATGCATTTGAATGTGTCTGTCTTAGATTTTGTTAAAATCTCTTTAAGTTGGTTTAAAACGCTTGTGAATATTTCATTATACGCACAAATACGTGGCAGGTGGGGAGCAAAGCAGTCAGTCGGCAGCCAAGTTGTGAGGGGAATTTGCGCAGGCCTAGTTGCTGGCTATTAGGCCCCAAGAATTATTTAGATGTTTTGAATACGATTATTCAGAGAGTTATTTTTTTAAATTTGTGTGTATTTTCAACATTTGATTTTATATAATCTTACTCGTTTAATAATATTTCTGTTAATATTATGACATTAATTGTTTTGCCGATTCTGTAGGTTATAAAATAACATTCCAAGAAATACTGGGTATTAAATTTTTTAAGTTTTATAACAAATAACGGAAATATGTAGGATTTTTTAGAAGAAAATGCAGTTTTATTCAATTGATGCACACAGTAAAATAAACGAGAGTAAATATGTTGTAATGTATGTAAGTATGTACGTTTTAATATATTTTTTTATTAAATCAATAAGTACAATACTTCTGTACTGAACAATCTTTTTGTTTATTAAAAAAATCCAATCAGGATATAATAAAAATATTTACGTTTCACATTTCAGTAAGTAAAATGTTCGATAAATTATAATGGTATTAACACTTATTTGACTCTAATCATTTGGACATGTCATTCCTGATACTCGATAATATATTTAAACGTGTAAAACACGTATGGTAATAAAATATACAATAAGAATTTTAGATTACTGCATCGAAAAACTTCTAGTTTTACTTGCGGCATTCACATAAATTCACTTGCGCCCAGTTGTCAACAACACATCGCAAGTTGCGCAAAAGATCCCTTCCCCTATATTAGCTTGACCACCACATTTTCTTTTGTCTCCATTTGACACAAAATCTCACGAAAAATGTATTATTCACAAGCATTTTTAACTATATTTATAGCATTTATACAAAAAACTTTTTATCGGTTTTTCTGAATTTTCTCAGCAAAAAATCCTCCGATCGGGACTTGTAAACTGGCATTTTAAAGGTTTTCCGATTTCATACAACTTTTGACAGTATTACCATTGACAGTATCACAATTCCTCCATACGTTTTCAAAACTCAATCAAAAAACAAAAAAAAAAACATATTTTTATGGAATTTTTTTGTTTAAATAATTTACTTCTTCTAATTTGCTTTTAAAATCAGGTCAGTTATTGTCAATAAACTATTACTAATGTGATGGCATAAGCGGTTTGCTGTTGAACTTTATATCACTTAAACATCTCTATTGTCTGGTGTATTAAAGAGTGTATTAGAGACATCACAAAGTGGTCACAACCAATATTTTTCTTTTAATTGATGAAAAGAAGGTGTTCCAAAAATCATTAACCAGTATTATTTCGAGTCAATCAAATGAAGATGCGCGTCGCAATTGTACATTTGGTCATTGTTCAAAGTTGATAACCCAAATTTATTGATTTTTAAAGTTTTGTAACTGTTTTAATACATTCAGCCACGCCAGTGGTAAATCTACAATTTATACCCATTTTACATTTAAAAAAGGTTAAAATTCAGAGACTTTCTTTTTCAATAACCGTAGAAAACGGCCGCATTATTGTTATTGTATTTTTTGTATTACGATGTTGCTCGTGACCCGACTTCAGTCATAACAATTTACCGCTTTTGAATCTCATACTGGAACTCTTTTGTTTCCTTCGTGTTCTTACCGTCTATGTTTTGATGTTACGGCATTAACAAGCCCAGCAACTGCTGATACCTTCGAGACAAGCCTCAGAAGAAAGAACAACCAAGAATATCCTCCTCTCGAGGCGTCCACTTAAGGTTAGTGATGAATTGTTAATTGACCCTATTGCACGGTGATATTACATTATTTGATTGAACAAACTAAATACTTTTGTAACTAACCTGCTAGATCTAATCGTACATTTTGGTTGTATTCCTTCGGGATGATAATAATTTGACAGTTTGTATGACGTTAAATGTTAACAGAATAAGGTACAAAACATGTTTATTTATCAATTTACCACATAATAAACTTATAAATTTATCATATGTATCTATTCACTGGTCGTACTACATATTCGACAAGATCATATTTACTATTGTGTTGCAATTATTTACTCACACAATTTGTGACCAGTAAAAATGCTGCTTGATATATCTATAATTTATGATAGACCTCCTTTTGGATGCCCTGTTAACATATATCGGCAACTATTTTTCACCACAAAAGCATTGGTAATTCTTTGTGTAAACATTTCTCGTACTAGTATTTATCAAGCGATTGTTCAGCAAGTTCATTGGTTCATTTATTTAATGATTACAAAATATTAATGAATAATGAATAATTTATGTTGAATTTGTACGCAAATCGATAGTGGTATCAGAGTATTCTCGTATTGTTGCAACTAATTTCATTCATTTATGTGCTAGTATACAAATATCAAGAATACGGTAGTAACCGGCATAGGGAAAATAAAGTCCGAAGTTCATATAAATAAGAAAATTCACATACGTATTCTTTTATTAAATGCATAATATTTTATGTGTAAAGGTATCAATTTACCCTAACTAATGTATTAAGAAACAATTGAAAGTTAAAAAACAAATTAGGTATACACATTTTGTAGGAAAACTTCACGATATTCATAAATTCAATTGCTATAAATTCAAAACTAATATATTTGGACAATGTTGTATCTACGAAAAGGAAGGTACTAAAATCTCCCTTTAACACTATACCCACCACCAATTCAACATTCTACTTGTAAACATCTTTGGAAAGCGTATCTAAATGATTTTCAATAACAGAAATACTTATTATAGAAGTAAAACACTGGTTAACTGTTCCATACTGGAACCAGCTTTTTCTATTTTTTTCTTAGTAACGATATGTAGCTATAGATTTTCCATTGTTTAATGGATTTGGTTTGTTAAAGAAATATAGCTTTAAAAATATGATTTTATTAGGATATGTATGAAAATTATAATGTAGTAAAATATAATATATGCTTTTCTGGGTTACTTATGTTTGAGTTGGTCAATATTCTTGGATTTTACCTACACTGATGATGCTATGTTATGTTAGAAATGTCCTGCATCCGTATTCTGTAAGTCGACATAATCATAACGCTACTATAGAATGGAAAAATATTAAATATTTTGTGAGTCTGAATCGCTCTTTGCGTTATAAGAACATATGGTTTGTTGGGTAAAGAGAACCTCCAATAATTTGTTGTTTGAACACTTCTCCGCAAATCAGCGATCTCGACAGTTGGCTGTGCCAACATTCGATTGGCTGAGAATATTTTTCAAACCGTAGGAATTATTAGCAACTGGTCTCTGCGAACAAACTTATTTTATTGTTAACTTATTTATAGAATACGGCTGCGGGTTTGTTCTTATGGTTTAGAGTTTTCCTGAAAAAAATCCAAACGGGAGCTGAATGATTTTTAAGTGGCATATCGCGAACCAAAAGCTTTGTTGTCTACTCCACACATCACTTGCGTCACCTTTATGTTCCCTCGTTTACGAGAAGAAACAAACGAAGTTAAATAGATTGTCAACACTGAGTCGCTACGGTCATTCTCAAATACTGATAAACTTATTTCTTCTTTAAATAATGTGATAAACTCTCCTTCTGTTTTCCCATGAACCCATTTTCTGTTCTTTATCTTTTGTCTGCAATCTCCTGCATTCAAAATTAACGCTACAACATTCAAGCGGTTCTTCAAAAACGCTAGTGGAGAGAACACTTGACAGAAAAATGAATAAATGCAATCCAAAAATTTTGTGTTGGAACTGGCTATATTCGCCGGCAATAAAAACTCTTCATAGATGTCAGTGCTTATTCAAGATATTTGCAACCATGTACTTTTTTTTCATAATAGTAAAAGTTATTGTAGATTAAAATTATATATAGGTACTATGAATTAGTTCTGCCATCTTGATTCTAAATTAGTTTAGTGGAAAGTTAAACAAAAATATTGCGACTATGTACATATGTTGAATGTTTATCAAAATTAATTAATAAATAAAAGCATGGTTCGTATATAGGTCTTATTCTCCGACCTGACTCCTCTAAAAAGCAATTTAGAGGGATCAAATTCGATTTTCAGAAGCAAAATGCTGTCAGGCTTCACATTGAAAAAAGCAATCGAAATCAAATTCGAAAATGGCAAAATCCCTTAAGAATTCTAGACGACCTTTTGTTATTTATGTTTTGTTGACGTCATCATAGAGTTATATACGTATGATCCCTATGACCGTCATACGTGACTTGAATAGAATTTCTTCAAATATCATGAACATACCCTTTGTTACAGTAAGATAAACACGGGAATCCGAACCATTACTTCTAGACTGGGTCATATGACTAATATAATCTGTTAATTTTTCAAGACAACAGCTTTAGCGAGTAACCCAAAAACAAAATATTCGGGATAAAATTGTTAACTAAACTTTTTAAAATTTCACTACAAACGGAACAAAAAGATTGTTGACCCAACATCTCGACATTTTATAATGTTTGATAGCCATGTAGGAATCCTTGAGGTTCCTCCCACTTTTTCATTATTCTCAAAACAAATGAGGGGCTCACAGTGGTCGACATAAAGAACATAATGCTATGTTCAATTATATTACTTAAGTCAAAATAACCACCACAGATTAAATTAAATTTTGTTGTGACTCCGGAAAGTTGGAAGAAGAAAGTTTTCAACTAAAATTTTACTTATAATTCTAAATTTCAAGCCCGTAGCCAGCAGGGCTAAATTTTTTCAATTTGTGTTTTCAACATTTCATTTTAACCAAATAATCATGTTTTTCATAAGAATACATTTTATATTTATACAATTTTATATATTCTGGAAATACATGAACAAAAACATACTTTTTGCAGTCCTAATCAGCCCATCACCAATCAAAAAAATTATCCAAACCACACAGAAAAAAATTCCTGGCTACGGCCTCGCTAAATTTGGATCGGACGGGATTTATGTATAAATTCTATTATCCTCCGTGAGATTATACCTATGAATTAAAATATATTTGTTTTAACAACGGATTAAATTATTGGTGCGTTTAAAAAATAAATCACATGACGGAATTATACAGTGATGGGCAAATGTGTGGAACCAAGTAAATATCTCTGGAATTATTAGAGATATCAAAATGAAATTTGGAAGGTGGATACTGCAGTAGATTGCCTATTTGTTTCCAAATTTTTTTACAATTTTGAAATTCCTGTTTTACCGGAAGTAATGTCGATTTTAAAATTTGCAATGAAATACCCTGTATAGTATTTTAGTTTCTGATGAAACATTTTATTGCGAATACAATATTGTTTACTTCAATACCTACCGAGATATTAACAGAAAAGTAACTAAGGAAAGGAAAAATTCGATGGTAACTAAACTCGGTTCAGATTTCATTTACGCCCGTTATAAACAAACCGCTCGGTAAGGATTTGTATTTCTATTGGCCAATCGGTAGCATTATACCGTCACAGCCAACAGCACTGCTTGTTCCATAGTCGAATACACGTGCGTTTGTTTAAATCAGGCGCAAATTAAATCTGAATCAAGTTTAGTAGTCCATGAAATTCATTGCAGAAGTGACAGTAGTTGTCAAAATAAGTTATTAGATTTTTTTATTTGAACGTAATTTAATAAATGGTGGACGGTTAAAAAATGCAAGTAATAAAGTGGAGCTCAAAATGTTGTTATATCTTTGGAAGAAAATCCTCTTTTATCCACTACCGGCCTCGCCAATATGCATGGAATTAGCCGTCGTTCACTAGGAAGGATATTACAATACAAAATTCGCCTCGTTCAAGAACTCTCCGAAGACAATTTCGACTGACGTTTGCAATTTTGTGAAACGATGATGGATATATGTAACCGTGATAATAATTTTATAAGAAATGTGGTGTTTTCAGACGAGGCTACTTTTTGTTTAAATGGTATGGTTAATCGACATAACTGCCGCTACTGGTCGCAAAGTAATTATAATTGGGTACAAGAGGCTCATACACAACATCCCCAAAAATTGAACGTTTAGGCCGACAATTATAACAACAGAATCGTGGGACCGCTCTTCCAACAAGAAACTTTAAACAGAGATAGGTATTTACTGCTCTTGGAGACACAAGTTATTCCGGCATTGGACAATTACCAAATAATTTCTGGTTTCAGCAGGATGGAGCACCACCCCATTATGCTCGCATTGTTCGAGATCATTTAGATAGGACATTTCATCACAGATGGATTGGAAGAAGGGGTACTTATGAATGGCCTGCACGAAGTCCGGACCTTAATCAGACTATTTTCTGTGGAGTTACTTAAAGTCTAAGGTTTATTTTGATAGACCAAATAATTTGCAAGAAGTAGCTGCAGGAATAACTCAAGACAACCAGAGAGTTACACCAGAAGTAATAGCTAATGTTACTAGAGAATTTAAAAACCGACTTGCTTATTGTCACGAAGTAAACGGTGCTCAGTCTGAACATCTAATACAGTAAGTTTAGTTAAGTTAAGTTTCAATGTTTTGAAAATCACTTAGATTTAGTGAATAATTATGATTATGTACTTCTTTAATGGATATTAGATTTTTCCTTTCCTTAATTACTTTTCTGTTAATATCTCGGTGGGTATTAAAGTAAACAATATTAAACCCGATATTTTTGTATTCGCAATAAAATGTTTCATCAGAAACTAAAATACTATACAGAATAATTCATTGCAAATTTTAAAATCGACATTACTTGCGGTAAAACAGGAAGTTCAAAATTGTAAAAAAAATTGAAAACAAATAGTCAATCTACTGCAGTATCCACCTTCCAAATTTCATTTTGATATCTCTAATAATTCCAGAGATATTTGCTTGGTTCCATACATTTGCCCATCACTGTATAAAAATGTGCTCAAATTTTATGAATGCCTATTATATCGTTATAATTATTTAACCCATGGTCTTCAATTATGTGAAGAATGCCAGTCAATATTTAAACTTTAGATGGTCAAATTTCTTAAATACGGTTTAAAGTCTCAATATCTCAATATGTTCTTGTATAAAAACATTGTAATATTTTTGGGGTTTCATTTGCTACCCCTAGCTACTTAATATATTATCGAATTGTCCTTATTTGACAATTTATCAGATCAAACATTTAACTATAAGATTCTTCTCTTCTTATGGTGGCAGGCTTTATCAAGCCTTAGCCACACCTACATTTATAATTTCTCGGTTCAGTGTAACATGTAAGAGATGAGTAAGACTTGGCTAGAAAAAAATCTAATATATGATTTGCCGATCTTTTTTATAGCTGTGATCCTATAGGGAAAAAAATAGTTACAATCATTTTATCAATGTGTAGAAGAAGAGAAATTCGGTGTGTCCTAAAGTTCTTATTAAGTTAACCACCCAGTGTCTCTGAAAGAATTTCTGCAAAATTTTACGAAAACTAAGAACATGTTGATTAGAATATACGAAGTTGTTCCGGCTTACGTCTGTGTGATTTGTAAATATTATTTTGCATTTCAATTAATAACAGTTTAATCAAGGGTGAAAGCACTGACATTGGTAGGCCATGGTCACATTATATCTTTATTAATTGATTTATTATAGTTAATATGCGTTTAAATTGAGTTTGCATTGCAAAATTATCAATTTGTTTCGTCTTTCATCTAAGTGATTAAATATTAAGATATATAGGTGCAGTATTTTTTTACTGGAGTTTTGCAGGTGAATAGTTAATGTCTACCTTTGTTACCCTGTCCAATATACAATCTAGCGAAGTTCTTAGAACTAATCAGCCACGTGCTGAAAGTGTCCCCCAAAATAATTCATACTCGTTTCTATAAGAAAAGTTAGTTCAAGATCACTGATACTAAATTCTGGTTTCGAGAGCGCCTTCGAACACGAGAGGTAGCCTTTGCAGTACAAGTGTTTTCTCGACTACACCAATGCATTTGACAGATGTTAGTATAGTAAGTGACTTTGTGCGGCACAGAGCTGCAATTTCAGACATTAATACTCCATGATTTATGATAAAGTTTTATTGGTAAACTTACATAAAACATCGGAAGTCACAGTTATTTCTTGTGCCCATTTATGCGAGTGAGTGCTGTAATTCGAACACTTAGTGGTGAGCATTGGGCCGCACCGTGTGCAGTTGTTTGGTAATTGGAATTGGATTTTGCCAAATATATGTGGATTATCAGAAATCTGTGTTGGGGTCAGACCACACTCGTGCCGACGGAGGAAAAATACACCTATCTTATATTCAACCTTTACTAAATATGTTTACGACAGTGTTAAATGATATTCAAACTGGAAACAAATTCGAAATGAAGAAAACTTAACCAACATCGACTTCGCCGACGATACAATTGTGATAGCCGAGATAGCTTGGAGAATTGACAAGACTAGTACGTTCTCTTAACATTACCGCGGGAAATTTGGTCTAGCCGTTAATACCAGAAAGGCAAAGTATATGGTAGTAAGCAAACTCCAATACCATGTACAGAACTATTCATCAGTAGTTGAATACATTGTAAAGGTTGAAAAACATACTTAGGTGCTTTACTGCCTGAAACTTTGGTCTATGTGTTGGGGTTAAATATCGGATAGAGAAAGCACCAAATACCTTTATTATAAGCTCCCGTTTATCAATAGAGATCTCAGTTTGGAGTTAATCAAACAAATAGTAAATTGCTACACCTAATTGGTGATTCTATATTGAGACGAGAGTTGGAGGATATGGAGAAATGAATTAAGGCCTTCGAGATGTGGATTTACAGAAGAACCCTGACTCACCACAACAAATAATGAAGTACTAACCAGAAGGAAGTGCCAACCACAACTTTTACTCAAAATTAAAAAATGAGAACCTGGAATATAGGTTACAAGGAATATTTGCTGCACAGCAAATCTCCGCGAAATGCTGCCAGTATAGTTCCAAGAGCTATGAAGAATGATAAATTCGGCATGAGACGAAGAAGCATTTTATACATACGTTTTTTCGAACATCTGTGAAACAAGTGAGAGATATCCCATTATTATTCTAGTTCTACGAAAATAAAAGTAATTAAAAATAAAGTGAAATTATATATTAAATAAATATTACGTGACGGTTTGTAAAAAGAGGAGTGTAAGGTGTATACAGTATATCTACTTTAGTTGGAATTATATGAACAATTCTCTACCATGAATAATAAAAATAGTTAATTTGTATAAAAATTTGATCATAGATTGAAACCTAAAATGAAATCTTGACGTGTATACTGAATTTTACTTGAAAGTATACCCTTATTTTTGGCAATAAAAAAAGTTGAATAGAATTGGTGTTTATATGCAAAAACTTCTACCTATAGTTCTAAATTGGCACTTTCTTAACACAAAAAAGGTCAAAATTCTGCATTTTTATTAATTCTTAACAGTACGTATACAAAGCACCAACGTTTACTGGACACAAATCTCAATGAAATTTTGCAAAATATAAAGTTCGAAACTAAAAATACTCGGCTCTATGGAATGGCCCGATACGTTTTACATTCCTTTCTTTCACTAACGATTTTTACATGATTTGTAATCAACATTGCAACAAAATTTTGAAAAAGTAATCATACAGTTCAACTAAAGGATTTTGTTAGGATAACTGTAAAGAAGGCTACCTTTAGGAAGTAGTCAGGTTGCAGCTCTTTAAGCTCTCATGACTTATGAAATGGGCAAATTAGAATTTGCTGACTCTGAGAACATTTGTGCTAAACAACGTAAGCACTCTATTGTAAGGACGGCAAATTTGGAAAAACCTAGAATTTTTATAGTGGATGCTATGGCGATTGGAGAGGGGTCATGACCCCCTATGACCCGCAAATCATACAAGTCAAATTGACATATCTTTAAAATAATGTAATTATAAAAATTAAACCAACTATTGATAATCAGACGAATTTAAAAACATGCGCGACTCCATTTTCCATATAGCCAAAAATAAAAGTGTACAATAACTGATTAAGGCTAACATGTGACTATTTTCTTATACATTTCAAACCAAGCAGAACTTTTTATTTATAATAACTTTTTTCCTAATCTATACTATTATAAAATTGTAGTTGTCTGTTTGTTTGTTTGTTTGTTTATTTGTTACCTCATCACGTGATAACTACTGAACTGTTTTTGACGAATCTTTTTTTTGTTGCAAAGCTTATAGTTTGACTTAAAATCTGGTATACATTTTATCTCCCTACATTGACAGAAACGGTAGATATAGCCAAAAAACTAATACCATGTTTGGTAAGACACAATTAGTCAATTGGTTCCAGCGCATGCACCAAATATTAGATACTTGAATCAGCTTAGCTTTTATTCATAATTCGGAATATGCCAATGTAACATGTTTGACATTAACAAAAAATTCAACTGATATATCAAATGTAATTTTACAGGGTGTTCCATATAAAGGCTAGGTAAAACTTACAGCGGAGTAGAATTACGTATTTAAGAATTCTTGAAAAAAAAAGGTATATTAGGTGGCCTGTAAGTAACTGCATATATACAATGTGATTGAAATAAAGGGGAAGTTATACGGAGTGGTTCGAAAAAGATATATTGAGTGGACCTAAACAGTTTTATATACCAGATAGTTGAAAAACGGGTGGAGTTGAATTATATTTATGCAGGTTGGATAACAAAATGTTATATTGTTGGGGTCATAATTAGTTGCATATACAATGTGGGTGAAATAAGGATAAAAAATAGATATTTATACAGAGTGGATAAAAAAATATGTTATGTAAGCAGGTAGGATATTTGAATTTTCTTGAGTGATGAAATGAGTTGGAAAAAATGTTAGAAGCAGTAGTTTATTCTGGTTGGTTGAAATATAAAATGAAGTGGAACTATAGTTTATAGGTGGTTAAAAAATTGTTTTATATCCACAAGTAGTTCACAAGTTTTCAAGTAGCATATTATAGGATGGTTGAAATATGTAGCAAAGTATGATTACAGCTATACAGGAAGGTTTAAAAAATATTATAAAGGGATGTTATGATCCACAAGAAGTTTCATACACATGCTAGAATAAATATAGGGTTCACTGGAATAGAATTCTAAGTATACAGAGTGGTGAAACAATGATATAGTGGGTGGCCCATAAGTAGTTGCACATACAAGGTTGTTGAAATATAGCATGGAGTATAATAATAATAATACAGTGTGGGTAAAAAAATTGGAAGACGTTATCGTTACACAGTGTGATTCAAACAAGGTTAGAAACAGTTGCAAATGAAGAATGGATTAAATGAAGAGAAATTATATTTCATACTGTGCTTAAAAAATATGAGGAAAAATGTGAAATAGCGTAGTTCATAATCAGTTGCACAGATATGATTTTTGAAATATAGGGAGGAGTAGAGTTAAGTAGTTTAATGTCTGAAAATGTCACATAGGGTGCTCCATAAGCAGTTGTAGTTTTAGTGAAATAAATTGGGAATTGATGGATTTATATTTACACAGGGTGGTACAAAAAATGTCACACTGGGTGGCCGATAAGTAGTTGCACATACAAGGTGGTTGAAATAGTGAGTGGAGTTGAATTATTGTTAAATAGTGTCGATAAAAAATTGTGCTAATTTTTTTAAGATAGAACATGAGCTGTTGCATATATGCAATATCTGAAACATGGGGCGAAGTGAAATTATAGATATACAGTGTGATTAAAACAAGTTAGAAAAAGTTGCATATTATACGGGGTAGTTGACATATAAGGTGGAGACAAAATATATTTTCCAGGATGGTTAAAAAATATCTCAAAAATGGTTATTTAGCGAACTTATACAGGATGGTCCAAAAACCGATAGACCAGTAAGTTATAATGGGTGACTAATTGGCAGTAGTATATACAAGATATTTTAAATATAGATGGAAGTTATAGCAAAAGGCAGTTTTTAAAAAAATTGAATATAATTGTTATATAGGGTGGCCATCAATAGTTGCGGTTTGGGTGAAATGGTTTGGGATTGGTGAATTTAGTTATACAGAAAGGTTCGAAAAATGTTATATTGGGTGGCCCTTAAGTAGTTGTAAGTAAATATATGGTGGTTAAGATCGGGGCTTAATAGAATTATAGTTTTACAGGGTGGATTAAAAAAATATTGAAAAAAATTGTTGTATAAGGTAGACCAGGAACAGTTGCATTCTGCTATATTAAATACCTGAAATATGGAGGGAAGCAAAATTTTATTTATATATTGAGTTTAACACAATTTTAAAAAAGGCCGGTTAAAATTATAATTAACGAAGTGGCTCAAAAATTATCAGAAATAATTGTTATATAGCGTATAGGGTGGAGTAGAACTATAGTTAGGTAACTAAAAAATGTTATATTGGGTGACAAATAAACAATAGCATATACAGGATGGTTGCACTATAGGGTGAAGCAGAGTTACAACTATACAAGGTGTTTCCAAAAAAAATGTTGAATAAAATTGTTATATAATGTGGGCCATATATACTTGCAGTTTGGGTGAAATTTATTCGGGATTGGTAGATTTATTATGTTATGTTAAGTGTTTCAACAAAGTTCGAAGAAATTGTTATATTGGATAGCCCATATGTTTCATAAGCTATTCCTTTTTGCAAAAAATTGTAATGGCTAGTATTAATATTAAGATTGTGGTCCATATGATTCCAGTTTATGGAGTGATTCTTTTTGCTCTGTGTTCAGTATCCAATGAATCTTAATTAATTGGAATTTGATCTTGCACTTCGAAGTTCCACAAAGAAACTTCTTATCAAGAAAATGCATAGAAATTATTTTTAGCGTTTTTAATCTTCCGTTACAGCTAACCCTGTTTTTCTTTTCTGTAGAATATCATTAATAGGTCTATGACGAAAATTTGTAAACTAAAGAGTAAACTCTATAGCTATCAGGTAATTGATTCTTTTTAAAATTTTCATTAAATTCGAGTGCATGGACCAATAACGCACCGAGAATACACATTTTTTTGTAGTTTCCTGAATGGAATGTCTTCGATGGCACATTCCATAGAGAATATCCAAAATAAATGTATGAATTAGATGTTGCGGTTTTAGTTCAATGCTGGTTAAATGCAAGTATATAATTGACGAAGGACCTTTAGCGGAACAATCAATAAACACGTGCCGTCACATAAACGAATCACCAAATAAAAGTTATCACTAACCTTTTACGTCCGGAAGCTCTGGTGTTTTCTTGGGTCTTCTTTCTTCAGAGGCTAGCCCCGTAACAGCAGGAACAGTTTCTTAGAGCTTCGTCTGGACAACACGTTACACAAAAAATAGCGACGTAATGTTCATTTATTGAGCAAACAAAAATGCGGGTTTAACAACAAATGATGCGCTTTTGTAAACACAAAAGAAACAAAATGAAAGCGGTTTAGCGGTGTTTACGAACGGAGGTAAGAACTCGCGGACTCGTAACACTATAACAACAATAAGCGCCGTCTCTTCAGACGGGATCAAAGCCACCGAAAAGTTCGGAGTACATTACACGAATCTCCCAAGCCTCCAAACAGCTAGGGAACCAAAAGACGAATGTCAATACTGTCTATATTTTACACGCAATAAACACTTAAAATTAGCATTAGCGCGACGTAATGTTTTAAAAAAGGTGCAGAAGTTTAAAAATAAATGAAGTAATTCAATCAAATTGAAAACAATACACTAAACAAATTGCGGGAACGCATCACTGAATGATAGTTGTGACATCTTTACTTTATCTTTATGAACTTAATAGTACCACAATTTTTTTATATTTCCAAACGTTTAGGGGTTTAGGTCAGACCTCGCTGTCAACGGCAATAAAGAAACTATATGCAAATGCATAATTGTAAAATTCAAATGTTTAGCCGTATTCTGTTACGTCACTTACGTTCATAACGAAATTGTTATTAGCCTTAAAACTTTGCTTTACTTAGTTATTGTTCGATTTTGAGCGATAATTCTGCTCTTTTGATTTATTTCATATGGCTGTGTTTTTTGACAACAAAAGCACTTATTTGGTGTTAATTTTTGGTCAGTAGACTGTACACTGAGAACGTTATCTTAGAATCTTGAAACTGCTAAAGCAAAGCAGGATATTAAAATGAGGAAGTGGGTTTCAAGAGGATGGTGATGTACGATATAATTTTCAGATTTAAAGGAAAACGTTAATCTCCAATAAGTATCCTCCATGACTAGTTCTTGTCACTACTAAATCGATTGGGGTAAATACATGATCGCTTAACATTCACGTAAAGTTTATAATAAATTCCATCTTCAACATGCTGTTGTTTTATATTATTCGGAATATTCGCTCGTTATTACTGATATAATTGTTATTAATATTACCTTGGCATGTCGTGGATGTGTGGAAATAAATTAGAACAGAAGTGAATAAACCAAGCTGGATGGCACTAGATTTGTTTACAAGGATGTTTGCTTATAGGTGGATATTAACCTCAAAATTGCATTATATTTAATATAATGTGTTAAAGTAACCAGAATGAATTGGAATAAATTTCCTGCAGCGGTACTTTACTAATATAAATCAAAATGAAGGCTGTCGGAATTAACTGCTTTTCCCAATTATTTAACGAAATTACTGGTGCCCTTGGACTTCTTAGGTTAAAGTTTATTTCTGTGGACAGTTATTTATGATACTTTGATTAATGCACCAATAAATATACTTATTCTTAAATACCGAAACATTATTGCACGATATTTGAAATATCTGGAGGCACATTATCGTTTATTATGACTGATGAATCTTTTTATATAGGAAAGTGGGAAATATGTCATAGAGTTTTTTATTGCAATTTTCACATGTTTTTGTTTACATACTGCGTTCATCCATCACGATCATTTATAGTTAAAATATGACTTCTGCTTAGCAAACCAATTTTTGAGTTGGATATGTGTTCGAAAATGAGGTATGTTTTCTCGAGATTCATAATATAAAAATAGTTTGGTTTTCGTATATTATAGTTCATATATTCTAGAATTAATGAAGATATGCGTTTGCTAAGAGTTACTTTCGCGTTATTACTCTTTGACTAGTAGTAGGTAAACCTATGTACCAAAGGCGGCTTGGAATTAAAGCAACTGAGCTACATATTTTTGAGAATGACTTTCGTTCTTAGTGGATATCATCTGTGGTTTAAGACCTTTCTTCGAGGCCATTATGAGAGTTCCCTAAATTCAATATGTGAAAACCCTTAAAATATGACTTCTGCCTCTGTTCATCTGTGACAATCAACTTTCTCCAAGACTACTTCCGCTTCCGATCGCTAGTGGCCGATATCGGTAATCGGGGTTGTTCGTGTATTGCCAGCATGTTCTGTCGGAGTTAGTCGGCATAATCGTTGACTTCTTGGGACGGTTCTTAGGTCAACAGGAATACGGGAATATGCTCATGCCAATCACGCTGGTTATTGCTGACGAACTTGGATAGATGTTGTTCCAAGGTCCTTTTAAATCTGTCCACCATTTCGTCGGACTCTGGTTCTCGTTTTCCTGACTCCCAACATCGTGCAGACCTTCTGGAATACATTGAAATAAAAGCCCCTAATTCTCGCATATCATTAAAATGCGTATTTATTATAGAAATGTATCATGGTTTTGAAACTTCATTTCCAAATTCATCCTGGCAAATATTCTTTAAAGGTTTCAATGGTTGAGTTTTCTAATAAGGAAAAAATAGGATCTCTGCTACCAATACGTTTTTGGGGTTTATTGGTAACCAATTAGTACATTACCAAAATAACATAGTGAAGAGGTGTCACATCTTATTGAAAGTGCAACAAACTTCATCTAGGGAGACAGCTGTGATGGACTGCATCCTAAAAAAGCTACATTACCGATTTGTTTTCTAGATCATGCACATTTAGGTACTCAATATGTTGACAGGTATATTTAGATACTTGTATTACGTCACATTAATTTCCAGCAACTCATTCCTTGATTGGTTAACATCCTCTGCTCATACCTAACGCTTTCTAGGACAATTTATGGTTTCCGAAAAAGGGTTCCACCACTATAATACCGACAATTTTGTTTATTACCGTTATCATTAAAGTAAAGAATATATTCATTAGTCACATTATTATTCACTGGTCAAAATTCATTATTTGTCATGAATTCATACACTAGAATGTATTGATCCGGATCATCTTGTAGAATTTTGATGCTTGGCGACCATTACATAAAAGAGCATGATGCATCAGTTATATTCAGTATCCAGATAAACATGATATGTGCTATGCCAATATGTTAGTTTTATTGTTATTAAATATTATATAGGTTTTTCGACCCTCTGCGAAGCGGGTGCAGGCGCGGCAGTTCAAAATAATTGTGTACAATGGCCAGAAGAGTGTTCAAGATTTTCTTTGACAGGTTCTGTCAATGTGAGTAATTTCTAATATAGGGCTTACAGGGTTGAAACGATAATAGGTAACGAACTTGCAAATTAAAATCTCTGTACTACTTTCGTGGAAAGTCCAAAAATAAATAAGATTGTAATGTTGCCTGACGTTTTGTATAGTAATAATAATGATTTAATAGACAAATTGTAAGTAAATAGGTTAATATAAAATACATTTTATTAAATAGTTACTGGCCCTTACTCTTGATTGATTTGTACATTTAATCAAGTTACATATACAGGTGATTTAAGTGAATATAAAAATAGTTTGCCATAGATTCAAATATATTCACTCTCAAAAGCTCTCAATAACTTAACAAACAATGAAATAATTAAATGAATACGTTTTTAATAATAATTAGCCGTTACCCGCGGTTTCACCCGCTATAGAATGTTGCATTTTCAATAAGAAATAGTTTATAAAACATATGAGCTATCCAATAAAAAAAGTTTTTCTAACTTGCTTATGGGCCACATTATATGACAATTTGATTCAACATTTATTAGAACCACCTTATATAACTGTAACTCTGCTCTATTTATTTGTCACCGAATGTAACTGTTTCTAATTACCTAACTATAGTTCAACTCCACCCTATACGCTATATAACAATTATTTCTGATAAGTTTTGAGCCACTTAGTAAACTATAATTTTAACCGGCCTTTATATGCAACTTTTTTTAACATTGTGATAAACACAACATATAAATATAATTTTGCTTCGCGCCATATTTCAGGTATTCCATAGAGCAGGATGCAACTGTTCACGGTCCTTATATAATTTTTTAATCCATTCTGTGAAACTATAATGTTACTAAGCTCCCCATCTCAATCACCTTATATATACAACTACTTATGGGCCACCCAATATAACATTTTTTGTACCCCTCTGTATAACTAAATTCACCAATCCCCAACATATTTCACCCAAATCGCAACTGTTGATGGCCACCCAATATAACAATTTTATTCAATATTGTCACGAACTGCCTTCTATAGCTACAAATCTACTTCAACATATATTTAAACTATCTTGTATATACGGCTGCCAATTAGTCACCTATTATAACCTATTTGTCTATCAGTTTTTGAATAATTTTGTATAACTATAATTTTATTCTACAAAATACTGCAACTACGCTGTATATGCATCTGCTTAGGGGCAACAAATATAACATTTTTTAAAAACTTAACTATAACTGTGATCCACTATAAATTCCAAGTATCTTATCTATGCAACTGCTTATAGACTACGCTAAATAACCATTTTTGAGACATTTTTTAACCATCCTGGAAAATATAATTTGTCTCCAATTTATATGTCAACCACCCCTTACATGCAATCTTTTTTAACATGTTTTAATTACACTGTATAACTACAATTTTACTACGTTCCATGTTTCAGGTATTGCATATATGCAACAGCTCATGTTACTTAAAAAAAAAATTCGAACAATTTTTTTATCCACACTGTTTAACAATAATTTTACCCCACGCTTTATTTCAACCACCTTGTATGTGCAACTTCTTATCGGCCACCTAGTTTGACATTTTGTGTTCCACCCTGTATAAATATAAATCCCTCAATTCACAATAAATTTCACCAAAACTACAACTGCTTATGGGGCACCCAATTTTTAAATATTAAACTATTTAACTCTACCCCTCCCTATATTTCAAATATCCTATCTGTGCAACTGATTATGAGCTACTCAATTTCACAATTTTTCCTCAAATTTTTTGAACCACAGTATAAAATATAATTTCTCTCCACATTTCATTTAAACAATCCTTCATTTGCAACTTTTTCTAACCTTGTTTGAATCACAGTGTGTAACGATAACTTGACTTCGCCCAATATTTCAGGTACTCCATATATGCAACTGCTTATGCTCTACCCTATACAACAACAAATTTTTTTATCTACACTGTATAATTATTATTCTACTCCACGCTATATTTCAACAACCTTGTATATGCAACTACTTATGGGCCACCGAATATAACATTTTCTCCCCACCTTGTATACTTAGAATTCTTGTCCACCCTATATTTCATCTATCCGGTATATGAAACAGCTTGTAGATCATAACATTCCTTTATAAAAATTTTGAACTCACCTGTATAGCTGTAGTTGTACTCTGCTAGATATTTCAACCATCCTATAATCTGCTACTTGTGAACTTGTGAACTACTTGTGGATATAAAGCAATTTTTTAACAACCCTATAAACTATAATTCCACTCCATCTTATATTTCAACCACCCTGTATAAACAATTGCTTCTAACATTTTTTAAACCCATTTCGTAACTATAATATTAGCTCAAGAAAATTCAAATATCCTTACTGCTTATTTACCCTTATTTCACCCAAATTGTATATGCAACTACTTATGACCCTAACAATATAAAGTTTTGTTATCCACCCGGTATAAATATAATTCAACTCCACCCGTTTTTCTGCTATATATAACTGTTTATGTTCCACTCAATATATCTTTTTCGAACCACCACGTATAACTTCTTGCTTATTTTAACCACATTGTATCTATGCAGCTACGTACTGGGCCACCTAATATACTTTTTTTTTCAATATTTATTAAATCCACGTAATTCTACTCTGCTCTAAATTTTACCTGCCCTATATATGGAACACCATGTAAAATTACACTTGATATATTAGTTGAATTTTTTTTAAATCGAAACATGTTACATTGCATTTTCCGAATTTTGAATAAAAGCTGATATTTGGTGCATGCGGTGGAACCAATTGACTAATTGTGTGTTTCCGAAAATGGTAGTAGTTTTTTCCTTATATCTACAGTTTTTGTCAATGTAGGGAGATAAAATGTATATTAGATTTTGAGTCAAACGTTAGGCTTTGCAACAAAAAATATTCATCAAAAACAGTTAAGTAGTTATTACGTGATGAGGTAACAAACAAACAAATTAATAAACAGACAACTACAATTTTATAATAGTATAGAAGATAATAATAAACAAACCTGCCCTACACTGTATGGTCAAGTCGGAATAACAAACCTAACAATTCTTATAACTGCTTCCGTAATAGAAAGTAATTATTTACTTATACAATTTTTTTTTTTCGTCTATGATATCAATCATTATAAATAAATAAATTATTGAGATATGTCATTGATTTTATTGATAATTAAAAATCTTAAATATATCGAAACTCCTAAATGTGAAAATTTCAACAAATCTATTAGATCCGTTGAATAATGTTAGATAATTTGTAAACCTATAGTGATATATTTCAGGTAAGCAAATCATGCTATCAAAACATGGCGTATACTTTGCATTAATTCTACACATTTGTCATGGTGAAATTCATAAGGGCGGTATTCTGTATCCACGAGAGTCTGAAACTAGACAAGTAGTTTCGTTAGATGGATTATGGAATTTTGTTGTTCCAAACACCAGTAGACCCTTCGTTGGATTCGAATCACACTGGTATAAAAAAAGTCTTAAAGAGGTAAGATATTTCGTTAGTATAACATTTTTGTTCGACTGACACTAACATAATATATTCGGAGTAAATCTCGAAATTGAATTTTGAATAAACCTTGTACTACCAAAAATGATCATAAAATTCAAAAAACAGAAATAGGTTTAAGAAGGGTTGATTACACTAGCAATTTTTTGATTTTTTTTTTAATTAAAAAAATATATAAAATAATTGAAGTTGTCATGGTAACAAAAACGCCAGTTTTTTGCCAGTTTTTTTACTAGGCCAGATAGACCTACTGAATATTAAACTACCGTTTCTTAAGGCATTAATATAACTCACAATTTTCAAACAGAGCTACTTAATAGAATTAATCGCGTTAACATAAAGAATGAGCAGAAATCTGGAGAGGTTCATGTCGTATGGCAGTCTATCAACGGCAGTATTAATATGTATGATACCGGGTATTTTAAACCATCCGCCCACACCTTCTACATCACCAAAAAATATTTCTTTGCTAAGGCAATAGGGCTCTTAAAGGAATAGTAGGCATCCTGCATCAATTGACGCAATTCCGAACTTCCGGTGTCAATCGGAATAGATTATTTATATCGGATGTTGGTCTTTTAAATGGAAAGGGTATATTTTTAACGAGAATTCGGATTCTACTATGAAATTTGTATTCAAAAAATAAAAATTTCTAAAATGATCTTCGAAAGTGTGCGAACAGGAAGTAGACATTTAGTAGTATGTTGATTTTTTTTTTCTATAAATTTTTACTGTACATTGTAAGTAATATAATAAATAAGTCTTTGGCACTGTCATAAGTGTACCCAGGTTAGTTTTTCGTGGTGGGATTAGAACTACTACTCTTAGTTATGACCACTAAAGAGTAAATGCATATGTAGTGAATGTTTTGCTTTTTATAGCGGGGAAGGGAAATTGAAACCACACTGAGAATTTTCAAATGTTATTTACTTACACTTAGATTTTAGTTCTATTGAAAAGAGCGTAATTATGAACAAAAACTGCATTTCACACTACTACGAACCCTAAGAGTCCAGGTACATGGTAATTTTGTGTGAAATCCGCACTCCAGTGTTAATTGGGTATGTCAAAAATGGAGAATGGATTCCAACCACGATAATTATTAAATTGATCAGTTATTAACATCAATCAACTTAATTAGATCCGAACTCAGCGATTTCAAAATCAAGCATGTCGAAATTATTGATTCTATAAATTTTTATGGAAATAAAATCGATGACTTTGGATTATGGGTGACTCAGTTTCAACCAAGGGCAGATCCAGACACGTGCTTTCGGGGCGGGAATTTTGAACCCAGATTTCTTGGGCTATTATATGAAAGAAAGCTAGTCGTGCCGAGTTCTAATCCCATAGAAGTTACCTTTTACCAAGTTTTAGGCTCTGGGGGGGCTATGCCGTCATCGCCTCCCCCTTTGCATCCGCCTATGGTTTCAACAAACCGTGAATATGGTTGCAGGGCTGAAATATGAAGTAAAGTTCTAAAAAACCAAGATTCACAACTGAGTATAGAATTAGAATGCTGCTTAAATGTTTACTTCCAGTCTAACAACCTAATTCCAGTTGAAAACGGTGGCTCGGAATAGTGTCAATTGATGCAGCATACCCAGTTTATTTATAAAACACCGACCGCTTTAGGAAAAAGAAAATATTTTTTTGGTAAATTCGAAGGGGTGGACGGGTATTTGAAACACCTGTTATATGAAAGAATACATCTTTAAACATATTTTATGAATTCTTATTGCTCGGACAATTTTTTGACGCCTATTATATTAATTACATTATTAAATTTAATTAATGTAATAGGCCTTTGTTTAGTAATATTAGCACGCGAATTAATTTGGTTCCATAATTTGTGAACATGTTAATATAAGTAGGCACGTTTTGTTATATTTCAAACATTAACTGAGAGGACAATCGGGAGATTCGGAATTGTTGGGGAGTCCAATAACGTGAAATTACAATTTGTTTGGTTGCGTTTTCATTCTTTAAATTAGTTATGGTGTCACAGAAAGGTTGGCGGGTATTTGTAACTCGAAAAATATCGATATTAAAATTCTGAAAATTTGGCAACGTAGGTAAGCCGATCGGTTCTATGTGATTAAAATATTTTCGGAATTGTGGCGCTTCCAGTTATATCGGAAGTAGACAACAACATTCTTTTATCAAATAGAACACCCTTTATGTTATTGGATATTTGGATGCTACGTTAAATTCTAGAAAAATTTGATTGATCTCTAAATTTAACCATTCTCAAGATATTTGCATTTTTTGTCAAAAATGACAGATGCAGTCCTGCGAGTAATCGACAATTTTCGCTAAACAATTCTGTTATGAAACGGTCTTATTGGAAGACTCAAACCAGCAAACAGCGCTGAAAAAAAATCACCCCTTTTTCTACAGGATGTTCTTAAAAAATAGTGAAAATAGCTACGAATGATAGAAACAAATTGACTTATTATACTCTAAAGTAATAATTAAACGTTCGTAAGAAGCATGTGTCCTGTAAGGAACAGTATAATATGATTAAATGTTACAGAGAAACAGTGGTATCGGTTGATAACTGTTAATTATTATTTAAATCATAAGATTATCCTATCAACCAAGATTACATGACGAAGCTGCACAAATTTGAGAGCTTTAATAAGAGGTATCACACGTTAGGGATTTCTATTTGGATTTGAAGTGATTGGGATTGAGGGAGTAGGACAGACAGGATTAGTTAGTACATTTTCGTTCCCCCTCGAAATTACAGAAAGTAGTTTGAGGAATTTTTAATATCTTGTTTTTTCTTAGATGTAGGTGCCTTGATTACCACACATAACTTAATCTTAATCCCTCTCCACTCTTAATTGTTTTTAATGATTCTTGATAAATAAAGTGTACATCTAATCTTTTCGTTGTTATGGCTTCAAAAATAATTTCCTTAAAATGTCTAAAGTTTACTACTAATTTTAATCATGAAAATTAGTATTTTGTCAGGGGCACTTCATGTCAGATTAGATATATAATGATGATGTAAAAAATATTCCTCTTAATAGTAATTCTAGGAAGCATGGTAAAAATCACATAATAATATTTTATCGTTACAGGTTGAAAATGTAACAGTTCTAAAGATGCCAGTACCAGCAAGTTACAATGACATAACTACAGACTGGAGGATACGCGATCACGTAGGACTAGTATGGTATGACAGAACATTTTATGTACCGAAGTATTGGTCAGATGTAACGAGAGTTTGGTTGAGGTTCGGATCAGTATCTTATGCTGCACAAGTAGTAAGAACATAACAGTACAACTAAACAAACTATTCATACACATGCTTAATGTTTATTTTGTTAAATGAGTGGAGTACCTTAAATTACCATATACGGTTTTTAGGTAACTTACATAACAAACAAGGATTTTTTTTCAAATAGCCCATATCTTACATCTAGAATAATTTAGTTCCCTGAAATATATACAATGTAACTATTATGAATACTTACCTTCCCGTTCGAGACCCGGGTGGTGAACATTTCCTGCTACTTACATTTGATCCTATCATGAATTATCCTCCTGCAAGACCACTAGCATACTTTATAAAGACATATTTTTAGATCATTTTGATTATTTTACTGTAAGATCAATCGGTATTTTTCTTTGTATTGCTGCCATTATGTACAAGATATAAGCTACAGCTTTTGGACCTTCTGTGGCTATGAAGATTGTCGTTTTGTTTTCGTTGCTTTGGGTGTTAAGTGTCTGCCGGATCACCACAATCTGTCATCTGACAATAAAACTTTTACTGTGACTTTCATTTTAACTTAGAGGTCCTCCACTGCTGGGCTTCCTTCTCTTTCTCACGATGGCTAATGCAGAGCTGAAGTTTGGTCGTTCCTATTTAACAATAAACATGGAGCATACTCGAGTAGTTTTCGTAGCTAAGCCTTGTTCTCTGGTCTTTTTGTTAATGGACGCAAGCATTGTTTGATGAAGTAGGTTCTTGAAAACGACTGATATTTTAAAAAAATTCTATCACGAGCTGCTTGGTCTTTGTTAAAAATCCATTGGACACGTCTTATGAGTGTCTGCTTCCTCTTGATGACGACGACAAGATATTTAACTTCGCTCTTCCGTAGAATTGGTCCCGCGTTGATAGAGTGCATAATGGAACGATCTTTCGGCTTCCCGCGTTAATGAACATATTGCCTATTAATCTCATTTATGAGCATTCTCCACTTGCTACACCATATCACTAGATCTGTTTTCTGAGGAGCAAAGGTCTGTTATCCACACATTTTGCCTATTAGAACTCCTACCCTTTCATGTCGTAGATACGAATGCAATAGTGGGTAAAATAAATAAGGTGACAGGCTTTCGTTACATATAAGAAGATAAAGGCTGCCCTTTCACCCAGGTAAGTCCATTCAAGGCCTTGTCCTTGAGACAAAGAATGGGATGTTCGGAAGTGTGTCGTTTGAAATCACATTCGCTTGTCGATAGTTCTTTGGTGTCGATGATAATCATAGCGGTTCCCTATTTCATGATTGGTAGAAGATTAATGGGTCTTAGATACTTAGATTGGTTGGATATTGAGTAGTGGCCGGGTGCCTTTTTTGTTGAGGTCTCCTCCTAATCTGCTTTAGTAAATCATCTGGGGACAATTAGTGGAAAGTCTTTTTGTTTCCTGTTCTCGCTGATAGGCGATTGCTTGTTGATCTGAAACCTTGTTGAGGTGAACACTGTTTTCATAAGTGATTAGTAAGATATAGATTAATTTATTTTATACAATTACTAGAACTTTAAGAAATTTTATAGTATTAACTTAATTACTTAAAGGAATAAGTTATGATAATTAATGAACAAACCTTATTTGTAGTGGATAAATGGTCAACTGGTTATGAGTCATGAAATTGGTCACTTACCATTTTTAGCTGAAATATCTCAGTATTTGAAATTTGGAAAAGAGAACTTGATCACCGTAGCGTGTGATAATACACTTCTATCTGACACTATACCGCAAGGAACCGTCCAGGAACTAGAAAAGTAAGTTGTGTAACTAAAGGACTATAATTTGTATAAATTATCGTTATAAATATAATGACTAAGTTTTGTGGAAGTAAAACTATATTATATAATTTTGTGTGTTCATTGGGATTTTCTCCGTTTACTTTTTTTCTGTATCAGATAAATAAGTATTTGAAATTTCAAAATGGATAAAAATTATGATACTCTAATTTCGGATAATTGTCCTGGTCTCCACAGAGTTATCTGAAACAGCTTAATCAATTTCAAAATTATAAATTTTTTTGTATGAGGGTAGATCGAAAAGTAGTTCTATATATTTTTCTATAACATGAAGCCCACCAATTTTCAGAAAATCTTAAAAATCTATGCAAAAATCACCAGTGTCTCAAAAACGTTCTACACAAATCTCTTAATTTAAGTGCAAAGATATATCAGAAAACACTTATTGATCACACAGGGTCTTTGTAACTGGTTTTTATTTTTATTTATTTGAAATTGGTTCTTTAAAAAATATATTATATTTTCCAACTAGTCTTGACGGATACACCATTGTTTAATTTTATATTTCTTTGTTGATTTCTCTTAATGTCACTCCTAATATCGACCATACTATTTTGATCTCTGTTGTTACTCTTTTATGCTTGGAGGCTTTACCTTCGGCTCGCGTGTTGGTTAGCATAGGTAAATACAGCTAATTTTGTAGAAGAAATTTTCCTCTGTTTTAGTTTTCATATGTTTGGTACACTTAATTAATCCATGAAGTACTTTTGATACCAGAAACGATTTTTCTTATTATTCTTGTATTATAATTTGGAGTTTCTGTTTCTTGGTGCGTACATTCTCTAGTAACTAAAATTCAAGATTAAGTCGAGTAGATTTCTTCTAGTTGTAATCAACTACTTTTAGATATATTAGTAGATATACTAGTAGATATTTTCATGATCAGGGTAGGGTAATATTTTTCATTATCATCTGGTGCATCTAGTTTATTGAACAGAATCAGAATTTGCAAATAGATTTATCTTACTCCTGCTTTGAGATTAATTCTTCTGGAAACTAGGATTCTACCTGAATTATTAGTCTTTACGTCATAGTTTAGTTACCATTTATGTGGTCATATTTTGATAATCAATTGTGTCATGCTCGTTTTTATGACAATTTCAAATGCTTCAGAGAAATCTGCGAAGTAAATACGGAATGGATTGTCAAACTTTGTGGGTTTTCTTAAAGCTTAGTTAAGATAAATCTCATATTTTTAAATTCCAAGAGAACCTTATCTCCAATTTCGGCACACCCTCTTGTGCTATTCCTAGCGATGGCAGCACATTTAGTCCATATAAACTTAAAAGTTTGTATATTTCAAAAGTCCAAACGTTTCAAGACCTCGTTTTCAATGGTATGAATACAAATTGAACAAAAAATTAAAAAATTAAGAAGATTGGCAATGACAAATATCGAAATCAGAATTTGACATTAATGTTATTGTGATTGATATATATTTCTTAAATAAAAATTTGAAATATGCAGCACAGAAAACTTATTCTAACAATGAGTACTACAACTTCTAACAAAATGGGATAACTTAAAAGACCAATAACAGGAGGCAAATTTTCAAGCAAAATTAAGAATAACATTATATATGGTAATCCTGAGGACGGAATCTATAGACTCGTAAAGTAGATAAAACAAAACATTTGGATTTCATTACTTATCCCTATAACAACAATATATACATTTAAATATTTCGAAAAAAATATATATTATTATTTTTTAGTGGTCGCCTTCAGCAAACTTATACATTCGACTTCTTTAATTACGCTGGTATCGATCGCCCAGTATTTTTATATACAACACCGAGAACTCACATCGATGACATTACTGTTACCACGACGGAACTGGATGCAGAAAACACTTACGGTAATATCTGTTTTAATAATATACACTAATAACAATTTTTAATTTAAAAATCATTTCAGCATTGTTGCAATATAATATCAGTGTACTAGGTGACACTAATGTCAGTTGCAGAGTGAGCGTAAATGACAAAGACGAATTTTATGCAGCTTTTAACGTCGATTATTCTGGAGTGTTTTCTGGGACTCTGAAAGTAGTGCAGCCTAAATTGTGGTGGCCATATTTAATGAGTTCTGACCCAGGTTACCTTTATAGATTTCAAGTAAGTATATATTTTCAAATTACATTCGTACATGGTATATTTTCAGTTTGCAATTAGTTTTAACACATCAAATATTTAGGTACATTTGGTTTTACATCACCTTTTACTCTATGAAAAGATTATTCCTGTAGTTCGTGTCAGATTTCTTTCGGTACGAATCCCGTGGGTAAAAACCAGGAACGATACTAAAAAAAAAGTAGTTATTCAGCACCATATGAAGGTTGAGTCCATGGGGGTAATCAGTTTTGGTTTAGGGGGATAATTTCGCGGGATTTTAGACTCATAGTGGCACCAGGGGCCTATCCAAAAACTATAACGAGAAAATCTAGGAGATTAAAAAGGTAATTTTTGTTTGTTTAAACCGAACATTTACTATTCTTTATACGATAGCACATAAAATATAATATATTCGAACCCTACAGAAGCCCCCCGTCCTACTTAGGTAAATTTTCTACGAAACCCCCTATTGACGCACACTATCGCTCCCTGAAGTTAGCCTCTGGATGTGTAATAATGTGGGGCAAATCAGAAATGTTCTGATACAAAATATCAACATAATAGAAAAATGTTTTATTTCATTAGGCACTAACTATAATTTTTTTGAATAACGAAGTGCCAGGGCTCGGCAAGAAAGGTTTAAGGGAAGGGGGCAACTGTGATGTATGTAAAATTATTGTTTGTAGTAATAGTACCCACAGTAGTTTTTTAAAAACTGAAATCAGTCTAACATACATCTATGATATGATTCGCATAAAAAAGCATAAGACGTAATAAAATTAATCGAGGCCTCATGTTTACAATAGATGAATTATTGGATGTAATGAAAAACAGGTACCATTAATTCAAGAGTGGGAGAGGTGCATATAGGAAAATCTTCATGCCGGAAAATGTAAGTGATTTATTTCTTGGACGTTGATGATGATATTAGGCAAGTTGTTGGGGCAATATGACAAAGTTACGGGTAAGATCAATAGGACGAATGTTGACTACTCATCAGAAATGACCACGAGCACCAATTTGTAAACAGTTGCTGTATAAAAACAAGAAAAAATAATTTTCTTGTTCGGATTGTTACTATGAATGAAAAGTGGGTTTACCATTACGACCCTGTAACAAAGTAAAAACTAAATACTTGTGGTTGTTTCCAGAATGATATTTGTGGCATATTTTTCAATGTCTAAGTACTTCTTGGGAAATAACACCACAGTTAAGAAAATTGCTGTATATTCCAAACGTTTCGGTGTCTAGGTCAGACCCCGTTGTCAATGGTTAAGAAACTTGGATAAAAAAGATGTAAATTAAAATATTTGACAATATGTATTATTTGATTTCTGACGTAACTAAGATAATTTTATTTGTAATAAACAAAGTAGCACAGAAACTTCTAAAGATCATATAATCATAAAGTTACATTCAAATTGGAAGAATTTGAAAGGGAGATCTTCAGAATTTTATGTGGCGCTCCTAGGTGCGACTTTGTCGCCAAAAATGCGACCAAAGAAACATTTGGAATATACAGCAATTTTCTTAACTGTGGGGTTATTTACCAAGAAGTACTTAGATATTAAACACTTGTGATACTCCTTTATCTCGTAATTCGTCGCTGAAGGAATACCCGAGATATTTTCCAAATTTCAAATCTAGCGAAGGCCTACGGATTCGTCAACTAGTTTTCCTGTATATAATTTTTTAATATCTATTGTATGATACTCATCTGCGTGATGTGATGTTCGGATTCACTTTTATGGAGTTTTTTCAATGATGAGAAATAGAAATGTTACTTAACTTGCGGCGACTACATTCGTTTAGTCTTTTTCTCACAACACTTTGAGATTCTCGTTTTCGTTCTGCAATTTTATTGTTTAACCATTTCATAAATACTATTCCATTTCATTATCCCACTAACATTTATCAGTATTTAAGTATGTTGTCTGTTCATTGGGGTTTTCTCTCCTCAAAATTTTTTTCCTGCAACAGATAAGTATTTAAAATCGTATTTGGAGAACAAAGTGTAGTAAGGCAATTTCGTAAAATTGACCGGATTACTGGCTGTCCGTAGAGAAATTCTTCCTTACAGTTATTCTGAGAGAAAGAGATGTCTTAAAATGATATAGTGTTATACTTATCTGTTTGGAGACGTTTCAACTCCGACTCTGTAGTCGTTGTCAATCGTATTGTTGAGTCTTTCTTATTTTCAAAAAATTGCCGCATTGATATGGATTATTTTGTTTGTCAAAAAAAAATTGACAGTGACAATATGTCATTTGCCGATCACTTGATACTGAGGGTACCATTCTTTTGCTCTTCTATAGCCCGTCCAATTAAGAAAGACGATGACGTCAGAGGTCCAAACTTGACAGCGTTGCCGATATGACCTTTTATTCTGAAATTAAAAGAAATGCAATACAGAGTGTTCGACTACAATTTACTTTAATAAATAATTTCTGTATTGTTTAAAAGTTCAATTAATAAGATTTAACATATATAATTGTTTTACTTCCTTCATTGGTATCCGCAAAAAATATCCATGAAATCCAGTCAACAAATTAACGAAATTTACTTCGCTTCTCTGGTGATATTCTCCAAACATTTAATTATTTTTCATCGTGAAACCACACAATTGTATGATTTGTGAAAAATAACTTTATAATCACAGATCACACAGACAGAATTTATAACTTCTTTTTGTATGATCTGTGTTCATCATACATAACCTTACTTCGGCATTTAGCTTAAGCATACAATATATATTTGGTTACGTACGATATTTGTCTATTGAAATGAGTCCTTGTGCCTAATTAATGAAAGTAGTAATTGATGTATATGATAGAAATTTAAGAGCAGCGAAAAGGGCGGGTTTAGGCGGGTAGAAAAGATTTTATATTTGAATCTTACCAAATGTGAGTTGTTAAAAATGGCCGAGCCCACATTTAATTCTCCATTAGAACATTTTCTTCAGTATCTGCTATGGTGAAATTGTAAATACATGATTTTTGACAACTGGAGAGGGATACTAAAGTATAATGTATTCATTTATTGTAGCTGAATAAACAATTTCTAGATTTCAAATGTGCCCAGCAAAGGAACACTTCTTGAAGGTGCAGTCCATAGTTTTATCACATATATGTGTAGTAAATACATGTTTGTTTGTTGATTTTAGGTAACAACTGTTGCTCAAGATTTTTAAAATTGCTAGAACAACTCTGACTCTGAATATATTATTGGTGCATTAGATGGAAAGCATTTTGGTTTTGATGCTTCTAAATCAGCACAATCACTTTATTTTAACATTAAAAGTTCATTGCGTCAGACATTATACAGCCTAACAAATCCATTAGATATAACAGAAGATAAGGGCTTACCTGGTGGAAATATAATACTATATCTCATGGTAGATGGGGTCTTTCCACCTTCCAGAGAGGATACTAAAACCATATCCATTGAGTAATAAAACTCACAAACAAGATTTTTTAAATGTAAGAGAAAAAAAGAGTAAAAAGTTATAGAAATTCAATTTGGAATATTTGTTAATCGATGCAGTCCAGCTGCTGTTTTACACAACTTTTTGAGAAACATTTGAAGTGCACAGTGTGTGAACTAAAGTGACAGTGAACAAACTCAATCAACAAATCACTGGAAAAACTTTTTAAATCTAAATATGATTAGAAAAGTATTTGATTTTATGACAGATTTGTAAATGAAGAATATAAATACATAATTTTTACTATGACGTATTGGTTCATTTGGAAATGTGTGGAAGTAGTAGAGTAGGTCCCAAACCTCAAATCTTTAAAATGGTTTTATTCTCAAAAAATGTGTTTGTTGTTGACAACCTTACTGTATAAAACAATTTTAAAGATTTGTGAGTTTTCAGACTTACTCTACTACTTCCACACCATTTATATAATTTTTATTTAATGCCTATATTGCAATTATGGTTTGCACCTGTACTTTATAATACTTTCAACACAATAAAGTACATGAAAATACTTTATTTTATCTGTTTCGATTTTGAGACTCAATTCTTTTTTATATGACACAAAGTAGTCCTTCAAATCTATGCTCATTTTCCCTCTCAGTTGTGTGATTTACAGAAACTTAATATTAATATGGATGTTCTGTAAGAATTTTTTTCATTAAAAGAGATAAATCCACAAATTCATTCTAAAGATTATTGAATTAAGTAATGTACAGAAGTTGCAGTATTTTTTAAGAGGTAATGCTTTTATAAATCTATATAGTGTAATTTCTGCTGTGATAATGAAACGGCTTTGTGAGCAAGATTACTTACATAACTGAGTATGAATATGATTTACACTTCAGAACCTAATTGCATTAATTCTGAAACACTAGACTTACTTATTTTTGCAAGGACTGTTGAAATGAATTATAAAAACATTTTGTGTTTTATCATTATACAGTGTAATTTGTGGAAACATTAATTATAATTGAATATGTTGAACTAACTCACATCACAAAAATAAGGCATTTATAGATAACATATTGAACAAATCATTTTATTAGTAATCAATATAAGTACTTTTTGGTAGAAATTAACATTTTTATAGTCACATTTCAAATATGGTTCAATACACTTAAAACAGAATCTACCCTAAAAAATTGGTAGCTTTTTTTTTAATTGGTTTTTACTTCCTCATAATAATGCCCAAATTGTTATATTAGTTTAAGACATAAAAACACATCAATTCACAAATTTTATTTACATTTCAATTTTTTATAAACAGTATGTCCAACACATTTGAATCACCTTAAACATTACAGCCTTCTGAAAATATAAAAAATGTTAATAAAAATAATGTGAAGATGTTGCTGCGCTCAAATTCTTCTCTATTTGTCATCATGTTTTTTGTGTTTCCACACACCTAAAAAATTGTAGTTGCCTGAATTTTTCCTCCATTGATAAAATATCTATAGTCTAAAAGAATAATTAAATGACCAACATTGGTTAAGATTTTATCAGCCATAGAAGAATGTTAAACCCTCTCAAGAATTAAGTATTTGAACAATGTGTTCTATAATACCAATAATGGAATATGGTTGTGAAACCTGGATTATGAAGACAGAAAATGTATAAAAACTTCAAGTTACATCAAGGTATGGAGAGATGCATGATTGGAATAACAAGAGACCAAAGAGAATGAGGATGATAAGGAGCCGGTACAAAGTAACAGATGTTATCTACAGAGTAAAATCCCTAAAATGGCAATGTGGACATTAGCATGACAAGGAGGTAATAGATGGAGAACAAAAATCACTGTGATATCCCAAGGGTGTAAATAGGCCAAAGAAGGGTCCCTAATATAAGATGGGTAGATATCTGAAAAAATAACCGGCATAACTCAGTCCCAAAACACTATGAAAGAAGCACAAACAAATATGTAAGTGAGACTACACTAGATATACTAGTAGAATCAGTATACCTACCTCTCTTTAAAATCAAATTCATTTGAAAATAGTAAGAAAATTGATTAAAGCAGGGTTGTGATAGATGCTTGTTTAAAGAAACAAAAGATCAAAACCAAATAAGTTCATCTATGGTAGTTTTAGCACTTTTGATACTTCAACATAATGCAAAATGTTATGTAATAGAGATTAAAAAATATAGAGGGAAATTTATTTCAACCTAAGATCTATGAAATGCATTCCCAACACAATTAACTAGTTCTAAATGAAATAATACAGAACTGCAATCAAATAACTAAATCTTAGGTATAGCTCCAATTATGAAAAAAAAAACAGTTGTTTGAGGTACATAAGAAGTTTATTGACATTAGTTCGTTTCGCTGAATTTATTCAGCTTGTTTAGCTAATCTGTAAACGATAATAAATGCCTTAACTAAGAATACATACTGTACAATAGCGAAAGTGAATTAAATAAGAATAAAATACTAAAATACTAGAAGCAAATTGAGATGAACAACAGACCACAATTCAATTTTACTAAGTATATATTCCAAAACAAAATGCAATGTTACCTAAATTTTATTAATTTTCTTCACTACTTTCATCTTCACCAAGATGGATGACTAAAGGCTCTGACTCACTGTTATCTATTCTAAGTTCTCTATTCCACCACTCTCAATTTCTACTTCAGTGTGGAGACGGTTTTATATCCCAAACTTCCGGAGTAACCGTTGCTAATGCTTCTGTCCAGAGTTTTATTGTTTGTTCTATAGAATTACCATCTTTCCCTACATGTTTATTGTAATAAGATTTTGTGATGCCCCATATATTTCTCAATTGGATTGAATGTACAATGGTATGAGAGTAACCGTAGGACATTGTGACCAATATGCATTGGCAAGTTCATCTACTATATACAAGGGATCACTTTTGATCTAAAATTAAATATTTCAGTTTGATAACATATAATGTTTGCTTACAAAAATTACTATTTACAAATATATAAAAAACTGAAAATTATATTTGTACATAATACAGTATTTGAATTAGTGTTAGGTTTGATGTTTAGAACATTCAATTAAAAAATATGAGCATAATAAATTAAATTGTCTAAAAAATCCCCAAAAAAGAAAATTAATTACACATTCTATCATACACTCATGTTCGACTAAGGAACCGTTATATAAAATTTGGATATTAGATCCTGATAACAATGTGTGAATATAAAATAATGGAGATAAAATTATAGCTGAAGTCAAGTTAATAATGATACAAATTAAACTGAAAAAAACTATAATAACAATAAATTTTGGATAAGCTAAATGAAAAACTGGGTAGAAAATCTACAAAAAATATTTAACTGCAAATGGAAATAATAGAATGGATAACTCAAATAATTGAATATATCAATAAATATTTCTGTTGAAGTATAATTAAGTTGAAAGATACATACTCACCACTCAACAATATGATAATAAGCCAGATGTGAATCAGAATAGCATTTTTATAGATCATTCTCCCAAGAAATTAAAACATAACAATAAATTAAAAGATAAAGCTGGTGAAGTTGATGATATACATTCCAAAGCCAAACAGAAACTTCCAAATATAGATTTGACTAATGCTTCTGATACAGTCATCATGAATCTTACTAGAATACCTTTATTGTTATGCAATACAAGGAAATGCTAACATATTAGTATTAGTAACTTATCATCCATATGACAGACAACAGAGACTTTAGCTGAAAATACACAGGAGAGTATAAAGAAATTAAACCAGGTGTACCCCAAAGTACAATATTAGATCTATCACTATAATGTATTTGTAAACACCTCCTGAAAGAAATGACTGATGATGAGGTTGTATGTGTGGATGGCACAGGTGTAAACATAACCAGATGGCATTCTTAGGATGAAGCCAAAAATAAAATGAATTACTAACATAGACTTGTGGCTAGAAGGAAGCAGACTCTCACTTTACACATTGATCGAACTGCATATATGAGATTTGGAAATTTCTATAATAGTATACTAATATGAAGACTAAGATAAGAAACAAGTTATTAGAGTTAAATTGGCCAAAAATTAGGGGTCATATCTGAAAATTTAAATGGAAGAATCAAATTGAACAAATAACCCAACCAATATCTTTTATTTATTTTTTATCATTAACTAAATTAAACACTCATATAATTATTATGCTTTTTTTCAAATGAATAAGTTATAGAATAATTAAACATGAGGAAGCTCTTCCTAATAATTTAAATTGATTACAAAAACGACAAAATAGAATATTAAAAATTATAAATAAAACACTTTAGCAAAAACCGTAACCCACGAAATTTACTGACTCAATTTTTCCAGTTTAAAGCAGTTCCAAAACAATAATTAACAATATACATATTAAAAAGAGTATCAAAGTATTTTATTTAACAATAGAGTGTAGGTGAAGTCATTATAGTATATAGGTAATATAGTTTCAAACTGATATTTTTAAATGTAAAAATAGTTTCAGAGTTGATTTGAAAAAATGGCTCAAATATTATCTTAAGTAAACATTCACAGAAATACATTTATTATTTAAATTTAACCTATATATATATATTATATATATATATATATATATATATATATAATATATATTATATATGTTTTAGGTGGTTTCCGGGAATTCATCCGCGTAGTTGATAATTGATCCCTGCCGGGATCGATGGTAAAATGACGACGTTTCGGCAGAGTCACATCTGCCCTCTTCAGGTCGGTTCGCAATAATTCTCGTATCCTTCTACTTTCGCTTCTAGTTACTCGAATACTAGTTAGTAGTTCTCACCCGGAACCCGCGTTGCTTAGTCATAGTAATGACCGCGGAAGCTTCTCAGAACATATATATATATATATATATATATAGTATATATATATATATATATATATATATATAATATATATATATGATATATATATATATACTGTTTAATAGTTCATCAATCAATAAAAGATTTATATAAACTGATCTGCCATATGTTGGCATATTTACTTCATCACCCCAGTTGTACATGCCTGAACATATAATATATATATATATATATATACTGTTTAATAGTTCATCAATCAATAAAAGATTTATATAAACTGATCTGCCATATGTTGGCATATTTACTTCATCACCCCAGTTGTACATGCCTGCACTTTATGAAGAAATTAATGATTTTTTTTTTGTCACTGAGAAACTAGTGGTGTACTTGAATGAGGAAATACAGATTCAAGTACACCACTATACTTCGATAAATAAAATAATTAAATTTTATAGCTTAACACCACAAAATTATTTACATTTCAATACCAAGCTGCATATTCATGAGAAAAGTATGAGATACCACTTGGAGTGGTAAATGAGAAATATTAAAATTAGAGTTTAGTTACAAAACTTGTTTGAACATCAGTGGCACAACCAAAGCTTCAAAGAATTGTCATTATCCATGTCATTTCAAATGCTTTTGAGAGAAAATTGTTTGTTATTGAACACAATTGTATGTTTGGCAATTCTTATATATCTTTTTTCTATGAAAATTTTATTGGCATAACACATAAACAGCAAACAGCTGTAATAATGAAGACTAAAATATTAATTTTTAAGTAAATCATGATAAAAGTTTGATTTTGATTGAGTATAAATTTTATACAGTTTTTAATGTATTTGTTCAGTTTTTTACATACATGTTTTGATTGTCAAATGATGTAATGTTATGGAGGTTAATTTGACACTCACTAAATTCCAACTAATTAAATATAAGCTTTGTATGTTCAGAACCCTGAAGAAGGAGAAAACAATGTGGTACATGAATATAAAGAAAATTATATCAAGGAAATTCAATTAGTCATATCCCTTAATCAACTAACCAGTAAACATACAAAGAGTGTCTGTTAAGTAAACTTGTAACAAATTTGTAAGCAAATAATAATATATACCTACTTGTTCACTAAATCCAATAATTCTTTTTTTAACGTTTTTTCATAAGGAATGTTATTTTCTTCTAGCCATTTCTGAATTTCGATTTTCTTTGTTGTACTGGCAGGAGGTTTATTGGCAATTGCATTATGATAGCTAGCATTATCCATAACTATTACTGATGGATTTTCTAAATTTCCTAACACTGATGTTCAAACAATGTACAAAATTTTCAAGATTCATATCACCATGATAGTCCCTGTCTTTATTATCAGACGAAAACAAAAGGTCAGCCACAGGGACAAAACCTGCTCTGCTACCAGCATGAATTACAATAAACCTAATAATTCAATTTTCAATCACTGTTTTTAATGCTAATGATGCAAAAACTCACCTTTTGCCAGTACTTTTGATCTTTTTACACTTTTAAGCTTGAATCCTGCCATGAAATGTCCTAATATTCCATTCTGGAAGATCCACGTTTCATCTAAAAAAACAAATTCAAATACACTTCTAGACCCAGGATACAGATGCCAGTCAGATAGTTTCTTCAGCAATGTATTCAGGTTTATATATTCCCTCAAACGCAACTATTTAATATTGTGCAGTCGAAATAAGGAATTTTACTTACCAGCAGAATACATATCATAAATTACATTTCTTATTTCACACTGCAGAGATTCTCTTAGATCGGTTTTACTGTTTTCTGCGTTCATGTGGTCTTCTGGGACTTTGTAGGGCCTCGTTTTTGTTAATAGAAGACGCAATTCTCTCAACAGATGTTACACTGATTCCCAAACTTCAGAAACTTTCTGCAATTTTGTATATTTAAATCTAAATGTTGACAGTCGCAATAGTACCTACCTAGTGGGCAATATCAAATAAAAATACTTACATATTTAGCAGGTAGAGTAGAGGCATCATTTTCTTTGTTAGTTGTGAAATAATTTAAAGCCGAAAGCTATCATAGCTTTTTCACGGCTGCTGAAATGCTTCGGCATTTTCACCTATGAATACCTAAAAACTAACTGGAAAATTACAATAAATAACAGGTATTATAAACAAATAAATGCTGCAAAACAGTAAATAAAATTGCTATAATCGCTTTAGGCTTTCTCAAACAAATTCAAAAATGCTGTGAGCTCTCAACGAGATTGCAGAGAAATTGAAAATTGGAGGAAATTCCTCCGAGTAAAGTCACGTACAGAACAAGACCAGAGCACAGAATTGCGACAGTCGAAACCATAGGTGTAGGTATGATGTATTTAAAGTGCTTGTACTAAAAATAAAACTATCATTAAGCAATTCTGAATTCATGTGTATTAATAACTCTAGGAACATAACTTTATATTTATATATAAAAAAAATATCGTTGATAATGCCGAAAGTGATATATAGGTATCAGAATATACTTACGTAGTTATGTTCGTATATAATTGCTTCTTAGTCTTATTTAAATATAAATATGTCTTTAAACATATATTGAAAATTCAGGCAAAATTTGATCATCTAACGAAAATCTAAAAAATAGCGGCGCAACGTAGCCGCGATCGGACAAGCCATGCCACAATAATAAAATTCAATTCACTGTTATAATGCCAAAAAGTCCTATATAACATTTAGGAATATTACGTGTCAAATTTGGCAGGAATTAATTACCAAAATGACGTCATCGTCTTTCTTAATTGGACGGGCTATAGCAATAGATCTCTCCAGCTTAAATGAAGGTCGATTGAAGGGGCCCCGATTTCCGTATAGTTTATCATCATACAGCTGGCTTCTTTATTTTCTCTTTTTTTAAATTTCCTCTTTTAACAAGATCTTTGTTTTATCCCAGGCCTATGGCTTCCGGTGCTAGTTAATACATGGTTGGCCAAATTTTACTTGTTCACATGTCTTCTCGAAATGTTATATTGGTGTTCTTTTTTCCTTACTTCTAAAGGTCTTCAAGTTCACCGGTATAACTATGGCCACTGTACACACAATTTTTGAATGTTGAGTTGCGTTAAATGGTTTGGTATGTGTGAGGATAGCGCAATGTTATTTGTTTTGAAAACAGTTTTAATATCGTATTTATTTCCTAACCGCTTAATTTTTTCGGATACACCTGGGAGGTATGGAATTATATTCATAATTTCGTTTTCTGTTTGTGTTTGGTTGGTATAGTTCAGTTCAGCAACCAAGCCGATGACGTCACACACACAAGTTTGACAGCGTTGCCGATGTCACTGTTTTTCCGAGATTTAAAAAACCTATACAGAGTGTCCGATAAGTTACTTTTGTCATTCGTTTTATGTCTTTCATGTTTGGATATTTATTTTTGAAATAACATTATCACTTATTCATGGATATATTAATTGCATTATGTAATTCGGTTTGATGGATTAGTCAATAAGTCCTTAGAGCATTGTTTCTAAGATGACAGTAATTTTAATTTTGTCACCCCAGAACGAATATTCGAGTGACTTTAGAACAGCACTGATTTATAGAGCACTTTTGTTTTCCTTGAATAAACATAACCTATAACCGCAAGTCTTTAATGTATGATATGTGACTTCAAGAACAAGCAAAGATGCAAGACATTATTAACTTAAAGTACAATTCATTTTATAAATTATAGCAAAGTAGCACTCAATAAATTAATACAACTCTAGGACAAGATTTAGGAGAGAACACACAAGGAAGTTTTGTCTAAACAAATCCGTTGATATAGGGTATAAGTAATCACTTGTCTAAAGATTTAATAGCAGACGTCAATAGATGAAATAACTTTAATTTGGATTCTCTTGAAATGTATTATTGTGTTTATTTATACAGCTAAAAAAGATGTAAGCAATATTAACTTGAAAACTAGACTTATACATTTAGTAAGTCTTGTAAACAAACCAACAACACTGTTTCCGAACAGATCTAAAATATAGTATTATTAATGCAAATGAGTACCTAACAAATAAAAGGAAATAGAACACACAAGGCCTCTGATATGGTTAATTGTGCTACATGTGGAGTCAATGACCAACATCATCTATTAACTTTATTATACCCAGTGAAAGCAGTTCTTAAAGCCATCAAATTAGCTATTAAACCAAAAAAACAGTTCATGATATATATAATTGTAATACATATGGAGACAGATCACATTGTCACTGAACCAATTATTCAATGAAACCATTTTAGAACAGCCAAATAAGCCATTTATCTTCTATAGTAAAACAACAATGGGATTGGACGTAGACACTTCTTTCAGCTCGCCTTACTATTAAATATATTTGTGAATGAATTTGTATATTGTGAACATTTACTTTATAAATTTATGCTGCTGACCTTAAATTGTTGAACCACTGATGACTGCAGAAAAACTTGAATTCATTGTTACTAAGGAGTAATACTAATGTTATAGAATTCAGTGTCACAATAACTCTAAGTTTATAAATTTATTTATGAAGAAGAATGATATATTGTCTGATTAGATAAAAATAATTGTTCCGAGAATTTACCAGTTCAATGATCTAGTGGTTTATATCAACAGGCAATTCTGCTTTTTGATATCTGAGTAAACTACATCAGATTTTGAAAATGTTAGGAGTCTGTGATGAGGACAGAGAGACATTATATTGATTTGAGTTGTTTTAAGTTACACCAGTCTGCATATAGGGAGCATGTTCACTCTCCAGTGCATAATTGTAAATGTTATAGTTGCATTGTAAATACACTAATAGATAAATAAATACTAAATACTTTATTGTTTTGTTTTTGAAAGATAAGTCTCAAAAATGCAAGCCCTACATGGTCCTCTGTATTACAATGTCCATACTGAATTGTTAGAAAAGGTGCATAATTTTGTTTTATTTTGGATTACCTTTTGATCAGCTTAGTTATTCCACTTGAGCACAGTCCCATAGCTAGACTTATATACAAAATGTATTGTTTAAATTTACTCTAACAGTGTGTAAATTTAGTATTTAATAATGGGAAACAGTTCTATAAAATTTTTATACACATTTTACAAAAAATACAGTATTATGGTTTGGTGTTCATGTTAAAAAACTATATGTTAAAACTTAGGTTAAAAACTTTTGCTGGAAAAGCTTAAGTATTTATTATTTGTTATAAATGATTTAATTAAGTGTTACAAATGAAACTAACAATAACAGTAATAATTCCTGACTTGGTGCATGATTGAAGTTCTCATATTGGCCACATCATAATCAGATCTCAACTCAATTGGTAAATTTATGCAGAAAATTACACATCTCCTATGTATAATTATTCATAATTCTAGGGCAAATTATCACAGGAAGTAAAAAAAAAAAACGTTAACATTGCTCATAAAGCTATGTAGTTCTGTACTGTAGATAATGTCTTCGTGGGCTTAACTCTGAAAGTTTCTAATATTTAAAACCCATACATTACCTCGTCTAAATACTTTATGTACTAACCAAATTGTACCAATACCCATATAATTATGTACTGTCTTAACAGTATTCCTATCTATGGCATTATTGCTTAGAGAGTTACTTATAGAATGCATAAATCTAAATTTACAGTTAAGAGAATTTTTAAAGAACATAGATATCCAAATTAAAAAACACCATATATTTTAAACATTAGACAAGTATTATTTTTGAAATGTCAAAATAATACCTTCTGTATAATTTCCTGTTATTTGAAAGGCTTCTTTGAGTACCTTGTCGATGTCACAGTGATTTACTTCTTAACTTAAAAAAGTATTATGCTGAGTGTGTGACTTCGTAATTTCA